>JBCFYV010004300.1:0-22168 GCA_039000515.1 Timema cristinae | reverse complement strand
TCGTCTTGAACACAAAGTTAAGATAAACAGAATACAACCAATAGCCCCTTTTGGGGGTTTGACTGGGGGGTTATCTTGAGTAGATCCAAATACATCTTAACATAAATTAATGTCAGTCCAGCACAAATAGTGCAATGTCGTCCTGAGATTATTGTGCTAATTCCCAGGAGATGGTTCCTATCGGATTTTGGCGCTGACTACCCTACTCGGGCATCAGCCCGTAGTGTCAAGGTCAGACAAGATATTGGTTCGATTATAATTGCACATGAATATTCCTCGAAAGCATCCTATTTACCCTAAGCATAGATACGCAAATTTCCCTAAGGAACAGTCCAAGCCAAATCATTACCAGTGGCGTAGCTCTCATTATGAAGAAGGGGCGACTGAAATAATATATACATTAATCTTACATTATAAGTTATCTCCTTATATTTTTAGCTCTAGTCGATGATTAGGGTTTTAGAAAATATATTACTCCCCAATTTTTTATAATGTCACTCTCAACAAGATATATATATATCTCAATTCTTCTCCTTTCATTAATTTTTTTATAACTAGAATGAAATTAATGTAATGAAAAATAATTTTAACGCGTATAAATACACAAAACAATGTCTTCAAAGTCAAAACTAAAAGTAACTAATATATATATATTTTTTTAAGTTGTAATATTTATGTCCAAACGGTAAAACCTGTTATAATTACGCATTCGTTGTACAAATACTAGCGTTTAGAAAATACTAGTATTGATGTACTAGAAACATTGTGTTTTTTGTACGTGAAATAGTTATTACTGTAGAACTTTGTAGGTTAACAAATATAGTGTGATTTATATTTGATTTGAATATGTGTCTGAATAAAATGTTTGCTTTTTGGTTAGTGTATTTTATCACGAATTTGTAATTAAAATAAGTAAATATGTTTAGCTCAGGTAGAAGGGAAAGATGTAACTTACCTAAATATCCTTCAGAGTAATCTTCTCACTTACAGCCCTTTCACACTGTCAGGTTTCGCCGAACCGGTTTAAAACCTGGAGAAAAAGTAGCATCGGGTTTCTATCAGGTTTTCATCAGATTCGGTTTTAACATGTGTTTTCTTCCCAAGTTTTGAGATAGCTCTCGGTCTGATTTCGAACATGGATCGAGGTTTTCTTATTGCCATCTGGTACATTTGTAAAAAACGAAATAAAAAATACAAATCAGGACAATTTGGTTACACCCAATGATTCAAAAGAGTGATGGTGTATTTGCTACTCTTTATGAAGAACTCAAGAGTGATTAAAAAATATTTTAATTTTTTCCGAATGTCAATTTCATCTTTGGAATAGTTACACGATAAATTACAGTCACTCCTTCAGCGTAAGACCACAAAAATGAGGATTTGCAGCCAACATAAGGAAATGATTGCGGTAGCTATCAGGTAAGAAGAATAAAAAAAAATGGGTGTGTGTACTTATGTACGCGCGTGAGAAGTTATGCTCTTTGGCATCATTAAATAAGATTTATTGTAGAGAATTAGATATTAGAAATTAATAATAAATTTAAAATTGAAAATTAATAATTTTAATAATATATATATATAATTATTAAAAATAAAATTTAGAAAATAATAAATATATATGACATAATTTGTACTAAATATTATAAGATTCTTAATTTTAATTATTTAATATTTTAAAAGTAAATAATAAATTTAATAATAAATTCAAAAATTGAATTTAAGTTTTTCATTTTTTAAATATTTATTATTTTCTTAATTTAATATTCATTTTTATCAAAAAGTTTTCATTAAATTTGTTCATTTATTTTTATAAATATTTATTATTTATTCAATTTAATAATAAATATTCAAAATTAATATTTTAATTTGATGTTCGATTTAAATTTTTATCACAAATTTTTTATTAAATGTTTTATTAATTTTATTTATTTATTTTGTAAATATTAAATAACCAATAATAAATATTTAACAATAATAATTTAATAATATTTAGTATTAATTATGTTAAATAATAATATTTTAATTTATATCAATAAATAATACATACGGATAGTTAACCTCAATTATATTGGAGCACTTGATTAAGTCTATAAGCACAATTTTTTTCACTAATATTTACGAAAAGTAAATAATATTAATAAAATATTCAATTTAAATTACTACTGAATATAATTTATTAGCACATATATAATTCGCACTTGTATGAAACTAAAACACGTGTTGTGAAAGTAGAAACTAGAAACATGTGGATAAATATTATATATATGAAAACAGTGATCAGAGGCGACGAGCGTACCAACATGCGCGACTAACAGAGGTTCTATTTCTATTTTGTTGGTAGCTTTTTTTTTTTCGAGACTTAATGAGCGGTTTAGCTTCAACCTGTTTCTTTTGTGTTACAGTGATGCGCGCGCATCTTAAAATTTCACTCTCATAATTTTTTCATAACGCGCCTAAAGAAGTATAACTTCAATAAAATGTATATATTGCATCTGTTTATTTTTATGTTTTTTATATACATTTTGTTATCTCATAAACATAAGCTTAATATTCATTATTTAATTAATATACCCCTATGTATTGAGTATAGTTTGGAAGAACTAGTTTATTTAAGACCCTCGGTATTCTGCTAAGGGTTTTAGTTTAGTTAATCTAAAATATACAGATAATATGAATACGGAAAATGAAAATAAAAGCAATTAATAAAGGCAAAATGAGCTATGTCTATAATTTGAGATTCCGGTGCGAGGTCACGGTTGAGGAGGGAGAAGACAGTTACTGGTAGCTTTGAGTTGCTGTGGATAAAGGTTCAAGGGGTTGATGGATTTTTGAGGAAGGAATAAAGTGAATGACTCGGTCCGAGGAAACTGCTGAATGGGAGATTGGGGTGGAGGTGTGTGTCTGCAGATAAGGTGTGGAGTTATGCATGAACGGGTATAGTGAAATTTTGGTCAGGAAGAAGAAGGAGAATATGGATTTGGTCTTTTGTTTTTAATATCTTTGATCAATAATTGTAATACTACCATTTAAATGTCAATTTTTTCTTCCTCATTAAAATCTTTCATTGCAAGCAAAGTACCTTTAAAAAATTATAAATGATGATTTTTCACTTTCGATTCTCAACGGACAAAATCAAGAGTTCTATATAAATATTAATTCTTGACACTACTCAAAATACTGCACAAGACAACAAGACACAACATAATATTTGCGAGAGATTCCAGTGTCACCAGGGAAACCAAACTGAACCGGTCAAGGAAAAATCTGGTAGTGTGAAAGGGCTGTTACTAGCCAACCCTAAAACGCCCTGTTCATCTACAACTACCCAATCCCCCCCCCCCCTCACACCTGTAACAACCACCTGACGGCAACTCTTTGAGACTAGCTTCTTCTCAAAGTTAATAGCGGTGTCATTGAAGTAGCGGAATAGGGACAGAGATTTAAAGGTAGTGTTGACAAACGTAAAACAAACTTAATTTACCACAAAATATGGCTAGTTGAAGGAAATGATGGACGGGCTGGTGGAGATAAGGGAAAGCTATGGTATGGAGAGCTCAAAAGTGATGGTTATTTTAAAACAATGAAGAGCCACTAAAAATAAAAAAATTGGAAACCAGAAGTTGTAAAACAAAGAGAAGTTCAAGTACCTAGGATGTCTGCAGACAGAGGATACCTACTGCACCAAGTTAATCAGGTCAAGGATCGCCATGGCTAAGGAAGATTTCAACAAAAAGAGACAACTGTTGACCAGCAAGTTGAGTTTGGAAATGATTAAGACACTGATGAAATGGTACATTTAGATCATCGCGCTATATGGATCTGAAACTGAACTCTTAGGAATATGGGAAATAAATACTCGGAGAGCTATGAAATGTGGGACTGGAGAAGATTTGAGAAGATAACTATTTTGAATGCTATTCTTAGGTGCAAAGTAAACTGGATCGAACACATCCTTAGGATGAACTGTCTTCTGCACGTTATATAAGGAAAGGTTGAGGGAAAGAGCTTATAAATAAGGAGGATGCAAGTATCGGATGACTTGAAGGAAAGAAGAACATTCTGGGAGCTGAAGGAGGCAGAGGATAGGGCGCATTGGTGGTCTAAGTCCCCTTACAAAAGGAATGTACCTGTCATAAGACAAAACACCTAATAATAATATTATATCACTGCGAGTTCAAGTTATACGCATATCTGATAATTACTCTAATGGGGTATGAATGAGAAAGAAAGCATTTTAGAGATAATCGACCCGCATCCGTGTGATAGGAGTGAGAAATAATTTAAGAAAAAGTCACTCTTAGTAGACCCGACCAGTATTCAACCCCAACCTCTATATATCATCAGCAGGCCAGTCTAAAACGAGAGTGAAGCCTCAGATCATTCGGCCACTGAAGAGGGTAGCTAAGATTTAAAAAAGGAGGCTAAGTCGAAGTTTGGTTTTGTACACTTAAATATAACAAGTTCTGAAATTGACACCTGTCTCCGTAGGGGAAGAAGGGGGATTACCGTATACATATTTCTAGAAGTGACGGATATAGTTGAAAGAAAGTGATTCGTGCAGAAACCTAGCGATTAATCTTACTTACTATAGTCTGATTTTGGTTGGAAGAACAGTTTGGACCCGCTTCGGTGGTCGCGTGATCTAACGCGTTGCTATCGTGTTAGTCTAGACTGCCGAAGACGGTGAGATCGGTGTTTGATCCCGAATCGGGTGCAATGAGTGGGGTTTTCCTAAATGGTTTGCCACTCTCCTTCAGCGAAAATGCGGGTGCACTTCATCTCAATAAAACTTTCATAATACTTATATCATTAGTGTGATTAGCACATAGGCGTATAATACAAAAGGGCAGTAAGACGCGGTGCTAATATATATATAAAAAAAAGAATAGTATATAAAGTTTTAAAATATTACTTTGCGGCCAACATTGATAGCATTATACAATATTATTTATGTTATTGTATAGGTATTGACAATATCTATAAAAATCGCCTAGTAACTACCAGATACTACCAAAATAAAAATATAGGTAGTTGAGTGAAGTCAACAGAGTAACTAACTACTTAACATTCCCCGTTCATCACATCGTGGTTATTTTTAGCACGTGCCCCTGACATTAAGTAATGTTTAAAAAAATGTGTCTGCAGTAATCAAGATGTTCCAGAAGAGACGCTTATGAAAATCAATATCGATTCCCTTTTGTTCATTTATAGAAAGTTTGTTAAATACGGGATGGTTAGCCCTTTAGATAGATACTCTTTCCAGTAACGAAGAAAAAAAATGTTCACAAAGAATAATTATTCTATCTCGAATGAATGTGAAATTATCCTCCCTTCACTAAAGTTGATAAGTTGTTTGGATAAGAAGTCGTCGTTTAGATGCTGACGTAATGGTTGAAGGTAAGCAAAATAAAAATGCTTACCGAAATTGTAGATTGTGTCTATAATACCTTGATAGGTTAAACAATAAATCACGTTAGACTTTTTAATATGTCTTAATATTAAAGTTTCTTGCCGTAATCTTAAGGATATAACCGGAATTATAAGAATTTTCCCTCCCCGAGTTCAAATACACCATTCTTTAAAACAATTTTTGTAGAAGTCCCCGTTGCATTGTGGGATTGTCTTCCCCAATTAAAGCAGTCGTAGACACTATATTCACTGACTTATCAATTAATTAGATTAAAATACCGAAAGGTTCTTTAAAATATCTTAAACATAACAAATCTTATTACCATTATATTCAGTAACCTACCTAATAATTTAGATTTATAAATGCCGAAAGGTGCTTTAAATATCTTAAAACAGATCAAACAATATTACAATACCTATACATTTATCGAACGAGATAGATCGGAAATATAAATCAAATGTCAACATAACTGACCCAACTCAATGTTCATTCGATTAGTTGAGGTTTCATTCATATTGAAGTAACTCTATGATAAAAATTACAAGGACATTTTGATCTCATATAAAGCTTCCCTATAGAACACTCGAACCAGTTGGTAAAATAAATCTGTTAATACCAATATTAAAACTCGAGAGCGTGCATCCCATGCCCATCAACTCTGTGATACATTAGGCTCAAAATCGTAAATTTACACGGACACTATTGCACGTGGATAATTTCTGATTAAACATTAATGGAGATAAAAAGAGTTAATAGATGTTCCTAAAACAAAACATTGTTGAAATATTAAATGAATTTGGATAAAAACTGCGTTCAAAAGGCAGTTTTTGACCATTTCAGAATGGCTTCACAGCAATGCATTGTGCACAAATCTTTATTCTGTATTTATAGGGACATACTGTAGTTCTTAACAGGGAACTTTGTCGCTTTGTCTCCCATTGTCACCACGGAAAATGTCGAGTAATCATTCAAATACGAATGCACTGCACACATTTCTGGGACATTTTGGTCTTTTCCTTTCCCTTTAACTCCTATACCGCGTGCAAGCCAGGAGCTGAGTTTGGCCTGCTAAGATGCAGGCTCTTAAAACACAAAAACACTATTATGATGTCAATGATTATGAACTTTTAGGAAAGGAGTGAAGTTTTCTCTTATGTTGACTCACATATATCCCATTCGAGGTAACAGTTTTATGCCCCTGACAGAGTGTTTGGCCGTATTGAAAAGGACTACCGAAAGAAAGAAAATATAATAGCACCAAAAGTATATTATGATTTACTTAATAGACATGGAATATTAAAAGATAGGGATGAAACTGGCAAACACTTTATATGAAAAGAGAAGCTTAACAGGGCTTTAAAATGAGTAAAGTACGAATATTGGAAAATAGAAAGCTTAATAAAGTAGTCGAATGTTGTGTATCGTCTAAATATTCAGGTAGTACTGTTGAAGTAGATATACTAAAGGAAGGAGTGAAAAATACATATGCAATGCTAATGTTGAGGGTGGGAGGGGGAGGGGGGACTGATGTATTAATGTACTGTGTAAATATTACTTCAATATTTCAATAATAAATGGTGGTTTATGGGATCCAAAAAATAATAAACCTATATTTTATATTTATTTATTATTTTTAAAACTAGATAAAGTGTCTAAAACTGGTAGGTATGAACTGCTCCCACATATTTTACTTAGAAAAAAAAAAACAGATGACTGATAACATGTACACATCTTCAAAAATGTACTAAGGGATTACCAATAAAATTATCAAGATTTCAGCTGTTTGGTGTGACACACAACTGGGATCGTCTGATTGCCTTTCCAATTTTCTTTGAAAAAAAAACAAACCTTTCCATCTGTATTCATTGGTCATTGAGTTTTTGGATATCAGCAAGCTTTAAAATTCTCAGTGTGAATGAAATATATATATTTAAAAACAACTGTTATTTCAAGTTCCAGACATATATAATATGGATGAGGCTTCGGTTACGGCAGTAAAAAATTTAACAGAAAGAATTGGGTTGAAATAAATAAAGCAAGTGAGTGCTATGACTTCTACAGTAGGTTAAGATGCAAGCAGTAGCTTTGAGTGTGCTAGTGGCATTGCAATACTACCCCCCCCCCCCCCACACCTCTTTTTTCCCCACGTGTAAACACAAAGTCGCTTATGGTCCTCTTCGAAGTGTTGCATCTGCAAAAAAAAATCACGGTACATACCAGGTGAATAATTCTATATGTTCAGGAAATATTTTACCGAATAGTCCTGTAACAAAAGAAGGGTCAATGTTAATCCCCCCCCCCTTCCTACTGCCATCAAAATACACTTTCTTTACCTTGACTAAATGCATTATGGCCCTATCATTTAAAGCTGCGTCATAGTGAAACCTATCAAAGCTTGGTAACTTTCAGGGTCAATGGAGTGAAGGTCCTACATGATTTCGCAAAGAGAAATTTAAATTTTCCTTTCCACCACGGACAACTCGAGACTTCAGCCTTTAGACTAGGAGCTCCGAACCTGTTTGTGGCCAGAGACATATTCGAGACTTCAAAAGAGTGTGGCAGGCACAGAATATTTTTTTTTCTATGGACATCAAGTGAGAGTTAAAAAAAACATACTTTTTTTTATTAAAAAGAGACACAAATGGAACTTATCAACCATTCATTTTCTAGAAGAAATTTAAGAAGTTTAAAAAAAACATCTTTGATAGTTTTTGTCCGAGCTATATAAACGTTAATCATATTTAAACACGCGTCATTAAGCACTCAAATGGTTAATGATTATTTACGTTTAAAATCAGTGTGATCTTTGAAAGTGCATTTTGAAAACTAAATTCTCTTGGATGTAAAAGTAAAACGATATTCCTAATCATAAACCATCTTTAAGATGGGAATTAGTAAGTGGAAACTTGTATTCAGATGTTATAATGTTCATCGATGAAAACAATGCTTTGCCATAACAGACGGCTTCAACACCCCATGATAAAACAAAGCTGATGGGAACGTTATTCTTTCCTTATACTTAAATAAATGGGTTGAACGGTCAGCCAAAGGCAACTTCCCTTGACAGTTGTATTTGGATATATATGCATACACACGTATTATACATGAATAGAAAACCACCCAGCAAGAAAAGCTTTTTATATAATTTTTGAGTCCACGGACGAAATACTATTGCACTAGCGCATATTCTGCTGGCATGGACGATATATGAGAATAAGTGATGAACTCTATAAACAATGAAGGTTCAACCATTCAATGATTTATTCATCGATAAATAGCTATACAATGACATAGTGAAAGACACATGGCAATGCTACGGAGAGAGACAAATAATTTTAATGATGCCACTATGACATTAGAAACTTTTTTTTTTGCAGACGCTCATTAAGGGAGTGTGTCATAATATATAATAATTCTCTTCTAAATACCCAGGCTGTATATTGTTGCACTCTGGTGGTAATCTTGTTAACTATTGAAAATCAAGTGAGTCTTGTTTTGTATATAATCTTTGTTTTGTTTGATTGTTGTAAAAATGAAGAATTATCACTAACAATAATTCTACTTAAACGCTTTTAAAGATTTTGATACGTTTTTCTTAATCTTCATCTCTTTATTACGATTTTTATTAAAATATATATTTTTGAAAATATTTTTTTATAAAATTGTTTTCCTAAATTAATATATCCAAAACTCCGATTTTTTAATGCCGGTTTTTCATAGAACTAAATTCCTAAACTTTTTCTTCTAGCATAATTATTTCCTAAAGACATTTTTTTTTTAAATACTGCATATTTATCATAGCATCAGACGGTGTATTGTTTATTGTTGTGCATTATTGATTCTAAGCGTTATTGCTAGGAGATGGAATTATTAGCTTAGACCACCAAAATTATCAGTTACTATGGAGGTTGAACCCAAAACTATTCTGTTCGCGAGAAGGAGCAGAGCTCCTCATGAACGGTTACGGATGTTACCAAGCACGGACATAATATAAAGGCAAGAGATATTGGGAGTGTCGCAAGATGAAGACCAAGGAGTCCAACGCAAGAGCAGTGACCAAGTTCAAGGTCGTATTACAGAGGTAGAGGAGGAAGGGGAAGGATCTCTTCATTCCCGTCCCCTGAAGCTGTTAAAATGTAGAGGATCAACCAACCGTCAAAAAAATTACCAAATAGTATTACTATTTATGAGCGAATATTAGATAATTACGATTCTTATGGCGATTGCACTAATCTAATTTATTTCAGATACCTATTCGATAATAATAAACGAAAACAAAATATAATGTAGCGTGGAACTTGTTGCAAATATGTGTCAGTTCCAACACACTCCCACCTTGAGTTCACCTCTCACTGCAATTCAAAACCTAATACTTACAATACAATAATAGTTTACTCTGCTCCGTCTTGGGTTAATGTGTGAGCCATCAGAATGTTCTACTGCAGGGACTGTAGACATATGACTGCAGTCAGTCTTCTGAGGACACCTCCAGGGGATAAACACGTCGAGCAGACCTTAAAAGTTCTCCTAAGGCAGTCTTAAGGCGTAATAGACGCACTACTCCATCCGGATCCGAAACCAACTCCTGCACCATCGCTAAGGGCAATCTAGTTTTTTTTAACAGTGCCACTGTCAAAGAGCACTACTTCAACAATTTTTATCTCTCGACTACCGATCGTTTCTGTTTATACTTTATTCTCTTTTGCAAGTTAGAGAAAATCACCTTATCGCGTTCAGGAGCTCCCACTTCTCGGACTTCCTGTAAGAACATGGCAGTAAGTCCTCAGAATCTTCTGACAATCTTTACCCGACAATGTCTTGTGAGGCAGTGAGAATACTGAAATGAGATTGCTAATATTACGGCATACTCCAGGAGAGAAGCCGAGATATACATTCCGTCCACCCTTAAAGGTAATATTACGGCATACTCCAGAAGAGAACCGAGATATACATTCCGTCCACCCTTATAGGTAATATTACGGCATACTCCAGAAGAGAACCGAGATATACATTCCGTCCACCCTTAAGGTAATATTACGGCATACTCCAGGAGAAAGCCGAGATGTAGATTACGTCCACCCTTAAAGGTAATATAACGGCATACTCCAGGAGAGAGCCGAGATGTACATTCCGTCCACCCTTAAAGGTAATATTACGGCATACTCCAGGAGAGAGCCGAGATATACATTCCGTCCACCCTTAAAGGTAATATTACGGCATACTCCAGGAGAGAGCCGAGATATACATTCCGTCCACCCTTAAAGGTAATATTACGGCATACTCCAGGAGAGAGCCGAGATATACATTCCGTCCACCCTTAAAGGTAATATTACGGCATACTACAGGAGAGAGCCGAGATGTGCATTCCGTCCACCCTTAAAGGTAATATTCATTCACTAGCTAAGTTTACCTGGATGACAGATCGAAATGTTACTAGAAGTAATCCCTAATATATCACTACGCCACAGCTGACATCTATCACTTTGGATGACTGTAATGAAAACAGATGGTAATATATTAATGTGATAGTTAACCACAGTAATTTAGGCCAATATTATTTATATATTTATTTGAGGTCCGACATAAAGTTTATTTATAGTTTTATTCCCCTTAAAAAAATATTAACACCACTTTCACAAAAACTTCTAACGAACATAGCTTCAAAATGGCGGCTGACGAATCTAAACTATATGATTGAACATAACGGTAAACAAGTTTTTTACAATGATGCAGACACGCAGTTTATTATTATATTATTATTATTATTATTATTATTAGCACCGCGTCTTATTACCCTTCGGGTTATACGCACTTACGCTAATGTGTAATGTAGGGTGATTGTGAGATGAAATGGAGGACCTACAGTTTAACGTGGAATCCGAACCACGGTGGAGGCCTGGCATTCCCCACATTCACAAGATGTCTTGTCAGAGGTGAAGGAAGGGTTTGGTAATCAGATAAATCTGTGCCGGGACCGAGGATTGAACCCCGGCCATCAGCACAGAAGTCTGACACCTTACTCCTAGACCGCCAGGTCACCTATGACACGCAGTTGATGAAAATATTTTATTCAGTTAAATATTTCAAAATACGATAAAATAATCATAAAATCATTTATTGTATGTAAAAAAAATGACAAAATTTTCTCTTTTCCAAGTAAATACAATGCCTGTATTAAAATATATTGATGTGTGCACTATATTACACAAAATCAGTAACGTTCCAAAACGGAAAATAAGCACTTTTAATTATGTTTAAAATATTGTTTCGAGTTGGATAAAAAGAAATTATTTAAAAAAATGAAATAGTATGAGAAAACTTAAGTTTACGTTATTTAAATGTACTATATAACAGGTAATTAAATATCTTTATATTTATAACAAAACTGTGATCTTTTACAAGTGTTGGCAACCCAAAACCTAAACATATGATTTTCGAACTGTCATCCAGGTAAAAACCTATCGTGAACGGAATATAGCAGTCTTTCCTTGAATGATAGAGTGTTGCCCGATATTACAAAATGTAACACAGAGTAATTCATAAAGGTAAAGTTTTCTACCTTTCGGAGTAAGCGTAGTGTTCGATTTATCCAAGAGACATGATCGGTATGGTACCCTTGATCGCAAAAAATAAAAATCCGTTGATGAATTGCTAGAAAATATTGGTAATGTACCTAAATCGAGCCCTGACTTGCCTCGGTTAAATAATTGAAACTCGTAGTAGAACAGTAAGTTGGAAAAAAAAAACTAGAGAGAGATCCTGACAGACTTTGATGTGATTTATATCCATCAGCAGCTGGGTATGCACTCCACCCTTCGGCTGGTTAGTGCTGCCTGCAACATCTGGTAGAAATCTCATGCACTCTATGAGTACAGGAAATGTGATAGTTCCCCGTTTCCTTTTACACTGAATTTCTATGAGCGTGCATAAAAAGGTTTAACAATTTTATCAGAAAGGTATTTTCACACACTTTCCCAAGTTATTTTGCATTCCAAAATCGATATAGGACCGATGGCCTTACTTTCTCTCTAAAGAAAATTGTGCTACGAGTTTTTATCGTTCAATAAAAATGCTTCAACCTCGGCGAGGTTTGAACCCAAGAACATCGGGTTATGAGCCAAGCATTTTACCCCAAAAACATCGAGGTCGAGAAAATTTTACTATTTACTTTGAAATGAGTTTAAATTTATTCAGGCCTTTTTTATACGTTCATTAATGTAAGAGCTTCATGGGAAAAAAAAAATATTCTTATAAGCTAAACATATTTTAGGACTGCAATCAATGACGCTTCAAAGCTTTATTTACGTTATATTTTTATTATATATTTATCATATTATTTACTGTATATTAACGATATATTTTACACGCTGTTGTAATTTTTTTATTCAATAAATTAATAAGCCAGGATCCAGGGATAATATTATGGCACCCATAGAGGTACTTTTAATTGAGGGACGATTAGCGAAATAATTTTTATTTTTTATTTACTCTAAAGTGCTCTTAGAGTAGTTTAATAATAATAATAATAATATAATAATAATAATAATAAATAAATAATATATTGAAGTTATTTTATGTAATCTGTTAAGATCGAAAATGGTTATTGTTTTTGCGAAGATTAAATTTCCTTGAAAATACTAGAGAATAAAATTAAATCAGTAAAGTGGGAAATCAGTTTTCGCACTCAACACGTTGTAACATTGAACGAATGGCCTTAAAAAGTAGAGTAAAAGAGGGTGAAAACCACCCTTTCATATTCTCATAAATCCTGGCTGTAATGACGAGGAATATCATCAATGATGGGGCTCAGACCAGGAATGTGGTACTTGGAGTGAATGGAAGAAAGTGTGTGTGTGTGTGTGTGTGTGTGCGCGCAATGTTTGTTATTCAGCTCATTGAAGATCGCCCCCTAAATTGCCTCCCTTCTCTTCCACCTATCTTAGCTAGCTCGGGCGCGCTGTTTACCCAGAGTGGCGGGACCTTCTCGGGGTCGAATGGGGCAAGGAGGGAGAGTTTGAGGATTTGAAACTGTGACGGCCTCCATTTCTCCTCTAGCTAGAGTTGGAGGAGGATCATGATTCAGCAAACACTTCTCCCCCGCATTTCGGGTTGCGTCTTAAAGGAATAACTGGATAAATGCCACAACTTTTGGTAAAGTTTTTTATTCCTTTAGAAAATTAAATTTTTTTCTTTCTTGTTTTTTTTTATAACTATGAACATTACCATGTTATGAGGAAGAAAGAAAACAATTTTAAAAAAACATTGGAACTTTTTATAAAGAGAGTATACATTATTGCTATCGCTTGTATAGCAAGTCAAATTGGTTACTATAAATAGCAATGAATCAATGCAATATATTAATTAAAATGCTAAAAATGAATATTAAATATTTAATATGAATGTATAATTTTACCAACAAAATTTTACAAGGAAAAAAAACAAGCTTTAATAAAAGACGAAGGTTAAACCATTATTACACACTAGCTGAAGTACCCGGCGTTACCCGTGTCAATGCTTTTGTTTTCTTCAAACAAAGAAAAAAAATCCTCTTAATTTTATTTCTTCCGACAAAGTTTTTAATTAATTTTAAAAAAAAAATCAAATCATATTTTAAAATTCCTTTGTCAACGTGCATATTTTCATGCACAGGGGCTACTAATTTTTAAATTTCATATCTCTGTTTGCGGTAGGTATCGAGCAGTGCTCATAACAAAGAGACATACAAATACACAAACTATTAATTTTATTAATATAGATTAGTATAGACATATTATTAACATGGTTTTATTTACTTACTCTATGGTATCAGGAACTCGAAAGTTCATTACCGCACTAACAAAAGTACTATCCCTATCTTGAACTAATTCTATCCAATCCCCCCTCATTACTCTATCCCTATCCGAGTCTAGATCACTGGTCTCTTCCCATGAGGTTTGCCAGTCGGTACTTTAAACGTGGTTCTGGTTTCTCTCATTCACACTTCCTGTCCTGTCCACCGTAGTCTACGCGATTTGATTCCCCTAACAATGTCTGGTGTTGATTAGATGGTATGTAACTTATCATTATGTAATCTCCTTGGTTATCCATTGTCTTCTATCCCTTTTTTGGAACAAATATTTTACTAAATACTTTTGTTTTCGGACACCCTAAATTACTTTCTTCATGAAAAATAAGAAGAAATCATGTTACACAACCATAAAGAACAACCGTGAAACTAATGTTTAGTATATTTTGGGCTTTAGTTTTTTATATTGTGCCGCGTCTTAATATCCATTCGGGTTATACGCTTATTACTAATTACGCTAACGGGCTAGGGACGAGGAAGGTTATATTTAAAGGAAGTTTAACCGCATTTGCGTGGAGAAAGTATAAAACCATTTTGAAAAACCACCCTTAGTATACCAGATTGAGATTCGAACTTCGATCTCACCGTCATCGGCAATTTAGTCACTGCAAAAGTAAAGTCTAAGACCATATAGCCACAAAGGCAGGTTTTAACCTTCGGGACAAATTATTATTATTATTATTATTATTATTATTATTATTATACCAGTAATTACTAGTCAATAGCTTTATGTTTGGTTTGTTTAAGTGTTAAATAAATTTAAACCCCAGTTAAAAATACCTTAATAATTTGTGATATTCTTGTTTCATAAAAACCGTTTCTATAACCCTCTAGTTCACAAATTGTGGTAAGCGTTTACTTGTTCATAACCTTTTATGTCTCCGTGAAAACGTTACACAATAAAGTACCTATAAAGTTATGCTCACGAGTAAAGTTTTCACTCCCGCAATTCTTCATGTATGAGATATTTCCTCGTATTTCGACAAAGTGAACTTGAACAGTTTTCAATACACCATTTCAAGTGTTTCTTCTTTCAATAGTAAACAAAGTCTTCTTTTTTTTTTTAACTTAAAAGTTAAACGTATTTTTATAGATATAAAGACCGTCTATTAATGAACGAATTTATATATTAAGAGATAAAATTAATGATTTTTTATATAAAGAACCGGGTCTTATTACACGTTTGGGTTATACGCTAAGATTGTAAATATATTATTGAAATGTAAGTAAGCTTAATAGTTAGTGAAATCCAAGAATTAAATCGTTTTCTGTCATGAATAAATATTATTATACTTGAAGTTTAACGGGGTGTTGACACAAAAGGTCATAAGTTCCGTTTACAAAATAAAAAACATAATAAAATCCTCATGTGGGACAAACTAGAGATAAAACAACTGATAGAAAAACAGCAGTTGCAAGAACTAGAATAAATGGACGATACAAACATATTAAAATATACCAAAATAGTTGAAACTAACTTCAATATGAGATAATATCCAAGTGAGCCATTCTATAATAGTGAACCAAATGTAATTTAAAAGATTATCCTGGCGTAAAAAACGAAGTACACATGACTATCACGTAATAAAAAACGAAGGTCACTTTTAAAATCAAGAACCAGACGAATAGGGACATGCTTGTGAACTCCACAAGAATGTGGTACACTCTAAGGGGAGCATCGCAAAGGTCCCCCCAAACACTGGAGATAGGATCCCCTCTTAATAAAAATCCATGGGTCAATGCTGTGTGTCCGACACGGAGTCTTGTCACGATGACCTCCTCTCTTCTAGACTTTCGTATAGAAGAGGGCCACCGCGACACACCGTCCCTGATGGACCGCGGTATAAGTATAGCCCAAAGTTTGTTTGTTATGTCAAACATTCCCCCGATATAAATTTTAAACTAAATTATTTAAGCGATTTTGTAAATATTAGAAATTTTCAAAAATAACTCATTGGTAAGCTACCCCTTAACGAATTTTTACCCAAAATACAATTTTGCCTGTTGTTTGTCTAAAACACGACCTATATATCAATTATTCTAAACATAATTGTAATAAAAAACACTTAGCAGTAAACTACCTGTAATTTGAGGGCTGGGTCAACACTTAAAAAAAAATCTCGCATTATTGCATATAATATCTAAATATCACGTTTGAACAAAATCTATCAAACTGTTTCATATCTGAGAGACAAACAGAATTGTAAAATCCCTTTTTTGGGTTCACACAGACATAAAACCTGAAGGTTCGTCATAATCTTGAGATCGAGGATTTTAACGATTACAATACTTTCTCTCGATATTAGAAAGTAAAAAGCTGAACATACCAAGCTAGGAGTAGTAAGCTACCCCTTGGTTGTTTGTGGGCTATGCAGGGGCATTCAGGGGTGTCAGAATGTGCCCACAGTCGGGTCGATCAATAAAACTCCTGGGTTCCTCGCAGCTTCTGACCATCACTGGAGTCGGTGTGAAGACTAGGGGGGGTGGGGGGGGGAGGTGAGGAGAAAATTCGCGCTCTGTCAACATCGCAGCTGCTCCCTTCGCCAATATGACTTCTTTTTTTCATAAAGATGTTTGAAATACTCTTAGATATTTGAATGACTTGAGATTTGGGTTTTACAAACAAGTAAAATTATACTCAGGGCCTAGATATTATGTCTCACTCGTAGTTAGAGGAGTTGACAACAAGTTTATAACTTGTTTGATTACAAGAGTAGTTGCAAATTATACTAACTATACAATTAAGTGAAAAATGACAACCTAAACACGTGAACCAAACCCGGGGCCATTTGACTTTGAACACAAATGCTCTACCAGTGAGCTAACCAAGTTAATTTCGCATCCCGGGTAGTTTTTACTTCACTCAGGGAAATTTCGAGATAAGATTTGAAATATGTTTGTACATTTTCTAATAACAAGTAGTTTTTTATTTATTGTACCTTTTATATAAGGGTGGATTTAAATATTAATAATTAAATTTATTACCTCGATTTAACAAGAGTCAAAAAATATATGATAATTAATATTTAATCATTATGATTTAAAATTAGAGATGATAAACCATTCAATTTATAAGGTACCTAATTTTTTAAGAAGTGAATTCGGGTCATAAATTAAATATATTGTAAGGGTGTGCAAAAATCGACCTATTTTCAATTCGAAGTTAGAATTGTGCATAGCTTATATAACTTTAGACATGGTAAACAAAGTATTGCAAAAAAAGTACATATTTTAGTGCAAAATTGATAAATTACGTTACTATTGCAACATTATAAATTTAATATTACATAATGTTAAATATGTGAATTCGGGCTCTCAATATTTTTTTATCGAAGCATATTCCCCCCCCCCCCCCCCCCAAGCGAAATGGAAATTTTCGAAGATTCGTACAGACGTTCGCTCCTAATCTATTGTCCATCTATTTACGGATTGCCTTGGTTGGAAAAATAAATAATAAAACCTAAAACGTCTAAAGTTTATTTATGTTTAAAGTTTGACAAAATAAATCTACACTTAGCTATGTTA
Source organism: Timema cristinae (assembly GCA_039000515.1). Lineage (NCBI taxonomy): Eukaryota > Metazoa > Arthropoda > Insecta > Phasmatodea > Timematidae > Timema > Timema cristinae. The sequence goes on along the minus strand of JBCFYV010004300.1, from coordinate 4,388 downwards.
GATATAGAACTCTGACCTCGACGTTTGGCTTAGTTACCAAATTTAAAAACCTTATTTTGAGTGTAAAATAGGATGTATTGCCAGGTTGAAGCAAACACGTATTTTTGAGTGACTTCTGTGATGTTATTTTTGCTAAAAGAATTACATAGATATAAATTTAAGAGTCAGTTGACTCATTCTTTCAAATACGTAATTACGTTGACAACTTTACTGTGTTATTTTTCTATCTCAACTCCTAAAGTTTTGAATATTAATTATTTATTTACAATTAAAATATATATATTTTACAATTTAAAAAATATATATATACATATATAGGGGAGGTTGGGGCAGAGTGTAACATGGGGTACATTTGTAACATTTTGAATTTCGCGCGAATTATGACGAAATCAGGAACGAAACCCCTAGCGTTAGCTATGTTGACACTTCCGCCAGTAGCCATTGTGAAGCTGAATGGTACGTGGCAGTGCATTTGGTTTAAAACTATTTCTTTGTTTTCAGGTAAGTCAAGTATTTTCTATTAGATATCTTGTGTTGTTGACTATTCCTTAAGTTTATAATATATTGTTGTTATAATATTATATTAATGAAAGTGTTTTATTGTCTACACTTCGGGATTATTAACATTCATTAAGTAGGTTACAAATACCTAGAATTTTGATCTAACCCTTACTAGGCCTATGGGGCACAGTTTAACAATTGGCATGGGGCAGAGTGTAACAATGTTATAATCTGCCCTATGTTACACTGTGCCCCTTGTAATATTTTAAACTTAAGATTCGAACAGAGATATAATGAAAATTAAATTATACTAATGAGTCTACAAAAATAAGATTAAAATAATGTGAAATCCCTAGAGTTAAAATATATAACATCAAGGTCGGGTAGAAAATATAAAATTTAATTTTGATACAATAAAACATTTCAACTTAAATTAGATCACTGCATATAGTAATAATAATAATAATAATAATAATAATAATAATAATAAATAATAAAATAACCAATATGTCTAAAAATTATGTCTGATTTGTGTTTTATAGAAAACCGTTGCAGTAATGGTTCGTCATAGGAAACGGAAAACAAATATGGGTTATTTTCCGAAAATGATATGAGGGCAGCAGTTGATCTCGTATCCAAGGGAATGAGCTTACGTCAAACAGCAGCAGCAAAGAATGTGAACTACGGAACATTGTTCAGGTATATGAAATAGCAAGGGTCACACAATAACAATTTCAAACACATTATAAATTAAAAGTATCTTAACTATTTTAGGCCTCTTATTTTAACACTTTTTTTTAAATTTCAGATATGTAAAAAAAAACAAAAACAAATGAAGGATCTGAGATACGCATGTGTCCAAAGTACAATTTACGTCGTATTTTTACAAAATGAACAAGAAGTTGCCTTGGTGTCATATTTAGTTCAGTGTGCAAAAATGTGTTATGGGTTGGATACTGTGGAAACTCGGCGTTTGGCATTTGAAATGGCTCAACACAATATCTTGAAATTCCTCCGAGCTGGTTGGAGAAGAAAATGGGAGGTATAGACGGTTGTACAGTTTCAGAGATCGACATCCATGTCTCTGTCTTCGACGACCTGAGCCTGTAGTTATCAAGGGCAACTTCCTTCAATAAACACAATGTTGGAATTTTTTTTGATAACTTGAAAGATGTCCTATCTCGCACCACTAACTTCAGTGATGGTACCAGGATATATAATTTAGATGAAACAGGTACCTCGACCCGTACAAAAAACCAAAACGGATTATCGCTCCGAAAGGTATAAAACAATTGAATAAGGCTACAAGTGGTGAGAAGGGCACACTCGTCACTACTTGCTGCATTGTCAGCGCGTCTGGTGTTTTCACTTCCTCCTGTAATGGTATTTCCAAGGGTTCACTTTAAGGAACACATGATCAAAGGTGCACCCCCAGGAACCCTAGGACTTGCTACGCCATCTGGATGGATGAACAGTAGTCTTTTCCCGGAGGTAATGCAACATTTTGTAAAGCATTCTCATTCTTCAAAAGAAAATCCATCACTTCTAATTTTTGACAACCATGAAAGCCACTTGCTTTAGCAGCCTTAGAAATCGCCAAGGAGAATGGAGTGACTCTACTGACATTCCACCTCATTGCAGCAATAAAATGCAGCCTCTAGATGTAAGTGTATTCCATTCATTTCAGTCTCACTATGACCGTGCCATAGAATCATGGCTGTTTGCACCATCCTGGTATTCCACTCAATATTTACCAAATTGCAAAATGTTTTGGGAAAGCTTTTGAAAAATCCATGACACCATCAAATATCATATCTGGTTTTAGAAAGACAGGTATATTTCCCTATGATTCAGATGTGTTTAATGATGATGATTATCTTAGCAGTGCTGTGACAGACCGCCCAGAAGATCAAAATGAAATGCTTGCAATTGATAACTCATTGTCTTGTACGTCAGGGGAAGGTAATATAATCATAAGTGAAACAGTGGTATTAAATGGGAAACAGAAAAATAAACAGATTTCTCAGATTCCTACACAAGTCGGCGGGTCATTTGAAGAACTAATTGCCCCTAGTATTATTCTCGTTGGATTTTTGGTGCAAAATTTAAATAAATAAAATTGTTTATATTTTTTTGACAAATTATAATAAGTTATTTTTATAATAATACTTTCACTGTCTAAATAGATATTAAATTTTTTTTTTGTTATAAATCTTGGCGACTAGTTTTCTCCTGGGCCGGAAAATATTTAAAAAAGAAAGAACATGTTTGTGTATTGTTAATGTTTTTGTTTTGTTGACTCGAAAAAATTGTAAAAAAAAATATATAAGGAAGGACCCAATTTGGGCCTTTTTTTAAATATTGAATTTCATCTAGTGAATTATTCACTTTCGACAATAAAAACTAAGTCAAAAGTAAGGGCTGACCTTCAAGGAAGGATAAACGTGAAATTTCATGCAGATATTATAAAACATAAGCCACTAAAAAGAAAAACTAGAATTTCTACCAATGATCATCAGTCTACATTATTGGGTAAGACCAAATTCATCATCCATCATCATCCTGTTGCTAGGAGATTAAATTACATTTTTAATAACTGGTTATTTTAACATACTATACAAATATTTTAAAACCTGGTGTTATTTTATCCAAAAGACTATTTATGTATTATAATTAATATATATTTTTTTGTCATCACAATTCTAGTGAGAAACTTAAAATTTTTGAGTATTGCCCCAACAATACTTTTATTAATTTAGTAACGTAGGGGGCATTTCCTTTTTAGGTAGGGTTAGTTTAAAGGAGTTTTTTTTTTTATTTTTCAACAATAATTACAAACACACTATAGATTTCATTGTGTAATTTTTTATTTATTTATGAATTAATGTACATTGTATTTGAACATTACATTCCATTTATAGATAGTTTCAGTAGGTTGGATATCCATTCAAGAATAGTAATCCGCTCCAGGAAAATATGCAGTCCATTATTGTAAGGGGTCCAACTTAAGTTAAAACTTTAGGTAAAGTCCAGAGGTCTTGAGAAAAGGGATTTTTCGTCTTACCCCTGAGCAGTGCACGCATTTACTTGGAGAAAGAGTGAAAAAAATATTTTGTGAAAACTATCCTCAGTATACCCGATTGGATTCGAACATAGATCTCCTGTAACCGGCAGTCCTATTCAGACGAGAGTGACACGTTAGTCTATGCGACCACCTAAGTAGATATCTCTTCTATTGGTAGTTGTTTATTTCAGTGTTTATTTTAGTGGTAATTTCAGTGGTTTGGTTCATTTAGAACAAGGCTACTTTCCTGTCGAGTTTGACGCTCTTGCTCTACCCATGTTATGCAAAGGGCATGATCAGTAGCGTCCGGTGAACAAAAATATACAGGGGGAAAAGTTTAGTGGTTTTTGATCAATTTCTCAAAGAGATTGGAAAATGACAAGAGATCACAGTTCGAATTTCAGGGAGATGGATTCCACACATTATTTAATATTGAGTTTTCCCCCTTTTCCCCCTCTAAGCTAGAGCTAGTGATAATATATAATAAACTCCTAATCCTAGTACCTTAGGGTTTAAATTTATTAATACCTTTGGGATTAAATTTAGGCCGACCAATGAAACTATATACTGATATTTTTATATCATGCACCCCGGTGCGTCTTTAAAAAAAAATTAATTTTATATAAATTCTTTTTTTTTAAATCACGACTTTCACCCATCCGCGCCGTACGCAAAATACTAAATACCTAATATATTAGATATAAGTAAAGGTTTAATTTTTATTAAAAGTCTGCATTTGCGTAGAGGTATAGTGTAAAAATATTTGCACCCCACGCCCCCAGTACACCAAATTTCCCCCTCATCAAAGTCTAAGTATAAAAAC
>JBCFYV010004299.1:0-22834 GCA_039000515.1 Timema cristinae | reverse complement strand
GGGACAGAAAAAAAAGCGAGTTAAAAAAACGGTGATCCCCAGTTCAGACCCCTTAAAGGGGATTTGAATTTAACATTACAATAAATGAAAATTTTAAAACTATGTTAAACTCGAGGGTTAATTTATATTTAAGAGGGTGATTACAACATGGGGAATATTAGTTTGGACTTACATACACTAACTGATAGTACTATAAAATTTCTCACGTTGTTACGTGGGGATTAACATATTCCCTTCTACACCGAGATTCCCGGTGATGATGCTCTAAAAGAAACCGGTTGAAAAATTCCAAGTAGCAGACTCGTTCTTTCCCACCACAAGAAGGAAGGGAATAAAGTTGTACCAGATAAGAAATGAAAATATAATGATATATTTACCAATAAGCCCTTGCGAAACTTTCACACATTCAACCTTCCCCTTTTCCCCCCTCCCCCTCCCCAAATGATTTAATCTTTTTGTGGGTTATTGAAATTAAATACTCAGCGGAGTTTTATACACAAAATAGAAAGGAGAGTTTATTTTTGGTAATTGATACAAAAATATTGTTAGATTTTCTCTTTAACTTAAAATTTAAACTAAAAATGTGTGTTAACGTAAACTGAGTGTGCTATGTCAGAAGTCGGTAAAATAAATCCCATCCACTGATACCTTATTCATCGCGTTAGGCTTTGTATTAGTTGAGAAAAAGGTATATTGTCAAGAGAAATAATATATAAGATTAATAGTTTCAAAAATGTTTTTTTGACAATTTTCTAATTGTATGTATCACTTAAGGGGACCACCTCGCTAGCCGATAAATTACCACGCAAAGGTTCAGCATTAACGCAATATTTACTTATAAGATGCACTATTTCAAAATATTGCTGACGCCTTAATAAAGTCGAAAGATTCCAACAGGGCTCTTTTTCCTTAACAACCCTATAGTTTGAGTTTTATTAATAGAAAAAAAGTGTGAAAATTTGACATCAGCTCACTTTCAACTACTTTTTAACAATATTAGTGGAGGTATGAGAGTAGTATTGATGAAAAACGGCTCTAGATTTAGCCTTCCTCGAACGATTAGAGTCATTTTTTGTTAGGCTCAAAAAATAAAATTATAAGCTATTTGAGAAATATCAGCGAGCTTTCCTCTTTACCTGGAGATAAGAAGTTTCGTAGTTTTCCTTTCCCCTCTTTCTTATTGATATGAAAAAATGTGGTTGCAGGTGAAAGGTGAAAGGGAGTATAAGCTTAGATAAAATAGATAAATAGTTCCAGAAAACGACTCAGACCATTGTTTTTAAGCATGTGGACCTACAGTGATTGATACTTTCTCGCTGACTGAGGCAGTCGCCTTAAGGTGGGGATGCAGAGAACGCTAGAAAAGGTAAAGTGTTTTTTGCAGTTTTTATAACAAAAACCTTATTGGTCAAAAATAATCAAACGTTGCAAATAGAGTTTAATTTTCTTCAAGTGGTGACCTCAACAGTTGTTGAATTTCTCACAAATGTGTTCTGGAATTTAATTAAAACTTTTTCTCTTCACTTAAAAAGGTTGTTAGATAATGCCACTATTGAGGTCAACATTTGAAGAAAATTAAACTTTATGTTTGTATAGAAGCATATTTTATCGCATTCTCATCTTCAGGGGAGTCGGAATGCGGATTAAAATCCGTATTTTTGAAGTAAAAATAAAATAAAATATACTGCTCTAGTAAATATAAATTTATTTTAATTTTTTACTAATAATAATATCAACAGTTCTTGAACATTGGCCATGAACAAAATTGTATTTAATTTAATGAGAAACTTTTTAAATGAAAAGAAAAAAGCCATAATCAAATTTCAGGATGTCCATAGCAAATATTCAAGAACCATTGATATTTATATACGTAGAAAGTTAAATTAAATATATCTACTGAAACAATATTTTATTTACTGTGTCCAAAACACATTTTTAACATTAAAACTATAAAATGACTATCCTTAACTCGCTCTCCCAAACTTGTCCGAACTGTATACGTTTTTCTGAATGAAAATAGTATAATATACTAGCAATATTTCCAAGCTCTCATTTCTATAGTAAGAGAGGTTGACCTGCTTTTTTAACTTCCTAACTGGACAGAGAGGAGTAATGTAATTACTGTTAATTGAGGGGTTACCACCCTGACATAAAATAAACTCGGATATTGTTAAAGGAAATGTCTGTTAAATAATTACTCCCCATTCATTGCATTACATGAGTGTTTTATTAGGGAAAGTGCAACCATTTACACAATTTTTTTCTGTTAAAATATAAAGTTTCCAGGACTGATTTGCTATTGGTATGGTCCTTGTCAATATATTTACTATTATATTTGATTCTAATAAAACATTTTCTTAACGATTTGTTCAGTATTTAAAAAAAGTATAGTTAGACAATAGATTCATTCATTCTGTGTTAAATATTTAATTGGTCCTGTAGCAATAATGCTCAAACGTTTCACTTATATTTAATGACACACATGCCTTTTTTAAATCTTACAAAATACTTGTAGTCCATTATCAATCAGTGTAACTATTTATTTACTTACTCTATGGCACTAGGAACTTGAAAGTTCCTAGTGCCATACTTACAAAAGTACGACATATATCCTTGTCTTGAGCTAGTTCTATCCAGTCCACCTCATTACACCCTATCCTTGTCTTGAGCTAGTTCTATCCAGTCCACCTAATTACACTCAATCCTTGTCTTGAGCTAGTTCTATCCAGTCCACCTCATTACACCCTATCCTTGTCTTGAGCTAGTTCTATCCAGTCCACCTCATTACACCCTATCTCTATATTGAGCTAGTTCTATCCAGTCCACCTCATTACACCCTATCTCTATCTTGAGCTAGTTCTATCCAGTCCACCTAATTACACTCAATCCTTGTCTTGAGCTAGTTCTATCCAGTCCACCTCATTACACCCTATCCTTGTCTTGAGCTAGTTCTATCCAGTCCACCTCATTACACCCTATTTCTTTCAGGTCTATTCTAATGTTATCCTCCCATGTGCGTCTAGGTCTTCCAATGGTCTCTTCCCATTGGGTCAACCAGTAAAATCCTGAACATGGTTCTTGATTCTCTCATTCGTGCTGCATGTTCTATCCACAGTAATCTACGAGACTTTATTATCCAAACAATTTCTTGTGATGAGTACAGGCTATTTGATTCATCATTATGTAACCTCCTCAACTATCCAGGCAGCCTCATCCCTTTTTGGATCAAATAAGTTCCTAATCACCTTGTTTTCAAATTTGGTTTAACTCTGTAATCAAAATTTGATAAACATTAAAATGAACATTTTCTTCATAAAACAATTTAGTTCTTCTTTAATTAACTACTTATATTAAACTCGTTTTAAATAATGTCATGAATTTTTATCTTGCCCAAAACATTCTTATATGTGTGCCACATACACATGATTAATCATATTTGAGGTAAACTGTTTCTCAAGTATGATTTGAAGGGCCATTCAGATATTTTCTTATTGCCGGGTGAGATAGCACTTGAGGCCCTACTCTAAATATAAATTTATCACGGCCAAATGTTTAAAAAAGCATATATTGCATGTTTCTGGAAAATTGGAATATTTCTAGTTAAAAATAAAAAATCAGTCCATTAAATCATGTATTAAGGGGGTCTTTTGCTGAAAGCACAAATATCTGGGGGTAGAGTAGCCTCCACGCAACCCTCGCCAGGCACGACCAGGATAGGATGTTAAATAACTGACTGATGTTGTGAAGTAACAAATTTAAAAAAAAAAAAACTTCATCCTATTTTATATTTTTTATAAATATTATAATCATTCTCCTTGCGGAATTATATGCTTTATAATGTTTTATAAATCATTATTTCGTATTGCGTCATGATTTCAAGAGGTATAAGTCCACAAGAGATATTTTATAATCAAACCACATATATGGTAGTATTTTTATCCTTACAAACCCCAATTAGGGCGATTAACCACTCATATATTTTATCCAGATCGTTTGGAAATTAGCGCTTGATGTGAATAATAAAATGAAACATATACCTTCCCCGCTTAATCAGTAAAAATGTAAATGTTGTAATCCTCTAGTATGAACTAGTGCATTAGCATAGTTAACATTTAGAAAAAGAGGGGATTAAATTAAAAAATATATTTTGTTACTTTATCTCTTTACTTAAATAAACTTGAACAGAAGATTATTCCTCTTTGTAAAAATATCTACCGGGCTTTTTTAAATATAATATTCCTTTTTTCCAAGTTTTAATATCTGTCCAGGGTATCCTATTATTTACAATAATATGATAGGGATGAAGATAATAATTTAGAGGAAATGTATCCACATTTGCATTAATTAATAGGAACTGTATAAACATTTGCACGGAGAAAGGTTGGAAACCAGAAGAAAAAATAAACTCTGAACCAGCCATAATTTGAACCCTGACCTTACCGTCGATGGTAAAACAGACAGTCCGCGTCACTCTACATCTTCAGGATACACGTATATGTACTGATTACGATAGTGAGCTAGGGTTGATGAAGGTTGAATTTAGAGAAAATATACTCACGTATGATTGGCGGAAGAGTGGAAAACAATTTAGAAACGACCACTACCAGTACCCAGCTTGGATTCAAACCACTATCTAGCTCCTTGTCATGGGCAGTCTATACTATATTGATAGTGACGCCTTATGACCCTATTACACAGGGCAACTCGTTGCTTGCAACTAGTTGACAACTAGTTGACCGGCGCTTGCAACTGCACAAATTGTTACGTACAACTAGTTGCTGCCACCATTGGTGAGCGTCATATCGAGAAAATGGCGTCGAGGAATGAGGAACTATTTCTTCTTGCCTTGCTTATAATAAAGAGAAGACGCAGGCTAAGAAAGATGTATATATATACGATGCTATCTTCAATACTGGATAAGGGTCTGTACAATAAGTCAGTTGAGGATTTGTGGACAGTAACAACCTTTTTAATTACTTTCTCATGTCCAAATCATCATTTGATGAATTGCTGACCTATATTAAAAAAAAGACTCGGCGCTCAACTGTGAAGGAATATCCCACCAGAAGTTGCAGTTGCGCACGTAATTAGTTGCATAGTATAATAGGTTACATTTAAAACAATGCCCCAGCTCGAGTGCAGACAACTAAAGGTTGACCGTGCAGTTTCACTGCATAGAAACTGTCTGCAATTAAATGCTGACCAAGCAACTGAATTTTCCTCGTGTAATGGCTTTTATTTAAACCAATGCTTCTTAACACTTTCGTCAACTAGTTGCATGCAACACGTTTCCCCGTGTAATGGCTTTCATTTAAACCAATGCTTCTTAATATTTTCGTCAACTAGTTGAATGCAACACGTTTCCCCGTGTAATGGCTTTCATTTAAACCAATGCTTCTTCATATTTTCGTCAACTAGTTGAATGCAACACGTTTCCCCGTGTAATGGCTTTCATTTAAACCAATGCTTCTTAATATTTTCGTCAACTAGTTGAATGCAACACGTTTCCCCGTGTAATGGCTTTCATTTAAACCAATGCTTCTTAATATTTTCGTCAACTAGTTGAATGCAACACGTTTCCCCGTGTAATGGCTTTCATTTAAACCAATGCTTCTTAATATTTTCGTCAACTAGTTGAATGCAACACGTTTCCCCGTGTAATGGCTTTCATTTAAACCAATGCTTCTTAATATTTTCGTCAACTAGTTGAATGCAACACGTTTCCCCGTGTAATGGCTTTCATTTAAACCAATGCTTCTTAATATTTTCGTCAACTAGTTGCATGGAACAAGTTGCCCCATGTAATAGGGCCCTAAGAATCTTAGATAATGCGTCTTCCTTATATTAAGATGTCTTTCTGTAAACAGTTTTTATCGACGATACTCAACTGAAATTTTAAAACTCTGCTTTTATTACAACAACCTTACTGAAATGTTATCTTGAGATTTTCTCAGGGAACATAACATAACCATAACATCTACCACTTATTTTAATGTTATTCTAATTTTTATGACGGTGCTAAATTTACATATTTATTTAGAAGTCAAACTATTTCCTAAAATTTAAAGAAAATACTTCATAAGCACGTGTGCTTCTTTATAGGCTTTTGACCCTTACAACCCAAATTCACTAATAAGAAATCTCTATTAGATGACTGAAAGAGAAAAATCGATCTAGGGATCCTAATTCAGCCATTTAAATACTATTGTAAAACTATTGGCTTTGTTTATTTAGTTTTTCATATTTTGTGTTTTCTAGAAATATCATAAGCTATGACATTTTAGTAAATTAATAGTTATTTATATTTTATTTGAATATATTATATTAATCAGCTTTGTTTTATTTATCTTCAATGCATTTTATACGTAAACATTTAAATGTCGTATAATAGAAATAGAATAATTATTAGTGGGAAAGTTTATCGCTTAAAGCCTGAATCTTTTTACAGAAAGTAATCACTCTTAAATGTCAACGCTTTCCTCCCTAGAGAATCTATGATATAAAGCAATATTGTGGGAGTTAGGGAGTGAAAGGTGTTAGGGGGATTCAAACTTTCGCTGAAAGTATTAGGAATAGTGACCCGTAATTATTTTAAAATAACTTTAATTAAATAGCTTCATAAACAATGTAATACTAGAATTTCCTTGTCATGGTGACGGTCCCTCAACCCATTTTATATTTATAAACAATAAATGAACTGATTGGTCAAGGAGCCTACTAGTATGGGCTATTAAATCCTCTTATCTGTTGTTTGTTTGATTTGACTTGGTTTCTGATCGGAGAAAGATCGATTCTTGGACGCTGATACTTAAATTACTTTTCATACTTTTAAGTTATTTTGATTTTAAATTTTGTGACCTGGTGGTCTAGGGGTTGGGTGTCAGATTCCTGTACTGGGGGTCCAGGGTTCAAACCTTGGCCCCGGCCCAGATTTATCTGATTACTAAACTCTTCCTTCACCTCTGACAAGACGTGTGTTAATCATGCAACCCCCCCCTTAATATCTATAAGGTGAGAGAGGCAGTAAATTAGGTAAAGAGTTACCTGAATGAACATAACAATTTTATTTAGTCAAAAAAACAATAACAAGTGAGCAAACAATCAACACCGCGTGAAGCGCGCTTTTCCGTCCATCGCGGAAATCAATTACATCAAAGGTAAACATAAACGTTACCTCCTCAAAACAAATCACGTTACATTAAATCCATCAAAGGTAACGGTCCGGGATCTCAGTGACATGGTCTTTGGTTACTTCGTTAAATTGATTAGTTCCTAAACTGGTTACTCTAGCGTTTAAGTTATCCACCCTAGTATAAATATATATTTTTCTTACAGACGCCCGTAGCAAACGTGACGTCATAGCCATCAAACAAAGCCACAAGGTAATAATAACTTAACAACCCTAGGCGTTTAACTTGGCGAACAAAGATGAGTCCAGAAACAGCTATACTTGAAAACAACATAAGCCGGGTTTCGAACCCAGGACCTGACAATCTCAGGTTAAAAGCTAATATTGGCAAATGTATGAAATACATTTGAATAGGGCCCAGACCCTGAATATAAGTGGTGGCGAAAGCGACGGTCTAATTCCCAGCAGCGATAAGCGCGTAGCATAGTCAATATTCAAATAAACATAAGTTAATACCAAAGTCCAAATAGTAATTTAGAAAGAGTTCCCCCCATGACGCCGAAACAGTAAATTTGGTAGGAAGGTAATATCCCCCGAAACCCAGTCGCTGCCCTCACCTCTTATCCTCGAGCCGGTGGGGTAGTAAGTGACCTGAGATCCCGGTACCGCTAGTATTTATACGAAATAAAATTCTCAGAGAAGGGGGGCGGATCGAAGGAAAGGAAGGTTGGAGAACATTACAAACAAGGGGGGAGGAGAGGTTCGAGACTCATATCGAACACCTAGCACCTTCTCGAAGCTCGGCGAAGGCGGAAACGGAACTCTTCTATCCATCTTCTCTGCTGGCCGAACACGTGGTCGAGCCTCGTTGCCGGCAGGCGCGGACACGCCTTCAGTCAGTCCGATGTATTTGGCGAGAGCGTAGGTCGCCGGTCAAGCTAGTGCCGCGTGTTGACTCAGTTGGCTGTCCCAGTTGGCGAGTGTTGTTACCATGTAAGTCGTTACATCGCTGTCCCAGTTGTCTGTCCGAGTTGGTGAGTGTTGTTACAATGTAAGTTGTTACATCCTCCCCCCCTGACGGGATGTCAGAAGGAGTCCTCAGCAGTAGGCGTAACGGCAGGGCGGTACCTTCCCTGCCGTTAGTGGCAGACAATGGGGAGATGATCCACACGAACCCTCATGACAGTCCTTGGATAGCCGGCCTCATGGTCAAGTAGTAGGCCCACCCGGTAGTGGCGCTCTGACATATCCTGGGGTAGCTCACGCCGGAGTACTACACGCACGGCACTGACGCTCCCGCTCTCCATCTTTCCGACGACCCACTGAAGCTGAGACTCGTCCCACATATCAGTCGACCCAGCCAGCCTCCGTCTTCTGTAGCAGACGCGTTCGATATCTCGCCCCGAACCAAAAGGGAAGGGGAGGGAAGGGTGAAGACCTCTCTGAGAACAAATAAACTACAGTTACAAAAATAATATAAGTGTACAGTCTACAATGCTCTGACACGGCTGCTGGCAGGCGCAGTCCATCTAATCCAGTTCATCACGGCACTTAGTGTGCATCCACATGAGGCTATGCCTCCAAGTAGACACAACAGGAACAAGAGTGTTCTACAAGGGCAAGCACTGCATCATCTTCCTTTTTCATATAGTACGCGCGCACACACGCGTATGGATTCTTCCAAGTTCCCAGAGCGACACTCAAACATAAGTCACTAACCATTAGATATATATAGAAGTTCGGGTAGGCCTACCCCTAAGATTTGAATCAATGTCCAATATAACAAATAAACATAACCTACGATAAACCTTAAACTTTACACTATATACCTAAATAACCTATGATAATTCCTAAATTTTACTCCGTATACACATAAATAATACTTAACCAATAACACGTCCTGCCTTCTTGCACAGGACGTGGACTCACTACGTCACCGCCTTGAGGTGGCTAACGTGGGCGCGGCGGGTTACAGAAGGGTCCGCAATGTCCACTAGTAGGACTGAGACGGGTGTTAGGAACTTGTCGATGTGCCATGGCCCACTCCATTTGAATGCCAGCTTAGCCGACGTCTTGTCCATCGCCGAGCTCAAGGGGAAGCATTTACAAACTACTTTGTCACCCACATTAAACGGGACGGGGACACGTCCCCGATTGTAAATAGCAGCTACTTTCCTTCTAGACTTTAACAAATTTTTATAGGCGAGTCCACACTTCTCTTCAAAGGGGCGGTCATGGGCGTCAGATAAGAGCGGGTCAACATCCCACGTAGTTAGGAGGGGGTGGTTTAAATCCCTATTCAAGAAGACCGAGGCAGGAGTGGCTCCGACTGACTCGTGGTACGCAGAGTTGAACGCGACGTTCAGAAAGTCGAGGTCCTTGTCCCAATGAGAGTGGTCCTGGTGGTGGAAAATAGTTAGCGCCACATTTAAATTTCTATTAAAACGCTCAACGTGGTTGGGGGAGGGGTAGTATGGGCTGGTGGTCACGTGTTTGACCCCCCAAGAGAAGCACATGTCTTTGAAAGCCTTGGAACGGAAACAGGGGCCATTGTCACTAACCACAACCTTAGGGGTTCCAAGAACGCCCCACACCCGCCTAGATAAGGCATTCACAGTCGTAGATGCCTTCATGTTCCTAAGGGGAATTAACACCACAAATTTAGAAAATGCATCCAGCACTACCAAAATAGACGTGTTGCCCTGGGAGGAACGCGTAAGGGCCCAACATAGTCAACAAAAACTTTCTCCCAGGGGCGTGTGGCAACGTCAGCAGAATGAAAACCAAATTTCGAGTTTTGTGAGGGTTTGGCCCTTAGGCAGGCCTCACACTTGCGCACCCATTCCCTTACGTCCTTGGGCAAGTTGGGCCAATAAAACTCCTTGGAAACTTTCCTCTCAGTTTTGAGCACCCCACAATGCCCACCCAAAACAGAATCGTGGAAATACTTAAGTAGCATAGGTCTGAGCTTCTCGGGAATATAGTATTTGGGTCTCCCCCTAATATTAGTCACTAAGAGACCCTTGCGCAGGCGATAGTTCCCAACTACTTCCCCAGTTCTAATCCTATCTACGAGCTGTTTACAAAATTCATCCTCGGCCTGATGAGCACCAATTGAAATAAAAGATTCTGGGATGGTGTGAATCACGCCTAGCGTTCCCACCTCCGCTTCATCTCCTACAGGGTCAAGATCCTCTGCCATCCGCGACAACGCATCAGCTACAACATTCTCTTTACCCGCGACATGATGGGTAGTGAAGTCAAACCTAGAAAGCCTCCAGATCCAGCGGCCTATTTTACCCAACTGTTTGGGGTGGTTCCATAGCCAGGTCAGCGCCATGTTGTCTGTATACAGGTCAAACTTTCTAAGCTCTAGGTAGTCTGAGAACTTTTCTACTGCGAAAACACAACCTAGGCATTCCTTTTCGTACGTACTGTACTTTTTTTCAGCAGCATTTAAGGTCTTGCTGGCGAACGCTACCGGCCTACATCCATCAGGGGTTCGCTGCGAAAGCACCGCGCCGAGGGCAATTGACGACGCATCAACATGTAAAATAAAAGGGAGGGAGAAGTCGGGCATGCGCAATACCGCCGGAGAGACAAGGTGCCGTTTGAGGGCGAGAAAGGCGTCATTTTGTTCCCGACCCCACGCAAATACAGCTCCCTTTTTCTTAAGGGTGTTTAGCGGGTAAGCTAACTCAGAGAAAGAGGGGATAAACCTGGCGTAATATGCGCACATCCCAAAAACCTAGAAGTTCCCTTTAAATTCTTCGGGGTAGGGAAGCCAAGAATAGGCTTGACTCGCTCAGGGTCAACGAGCAAATTTCCCCGGGAAATAACATATCCCAGATACGGGACAGACTCCTTAGCCCATGTAACCTTTTCAGGATTAACAGTGAGTCCAGCAGAGCGCAGACGTTCTAACACAGTTTCTACGTGACGCAAATGGTCCTGAAGTGAATTACTATAAATGCAAATATCATCGAGATAAATGAAAACAAATTTAAATTTTAAGTCGGCAAGAATATGATCTAACACTCTACTAAGCGCTTGTCCCCCGCAACTAATGCCTAACGGGACGCGGTTAAATTCATAAACCTGCCACGGAGTTACAAAGGCGGTAAATTTCTTGGATGGCTCTGAGAGCGCGCATTGGAGGAAGCTAGCGTTAAGATCAATGAGACTGTAATACCTGGCTTTACCAAGGTGTTGGAATGCCGACTCTAGGCTAGGCATCGGATAAGGATCGAAAACAAGTTTCTTATTAAGTTTCCTGTAGTCAACAATGAGGCTATGCCCCTTGCCCTTGCGGGGAATAATGAAAGCGGGGCTGGCATAAGGTGATTTAGACGGGCGAATGACTCCTTTTTTTTCTAAGTCGAAAATCAGATCTCTAAAAATCTCCATTTTGGGAGGAGCGCATGAGTATGGCCCTGACCGTACGGGGATGTTGTCAAGAGCAACAATGTCGTAAGGGAGAATGTCGCATTTCCCCCACCTATCTGTGATTACATCAGAAAACCGGTTAACTACCCTTTGAATGGCCTCTTTATCCCTTTCCAAAGGAAACACGCATAGCGGCGTTTTCTCGGTCGCAAACGAGACAAATTCCCCTGGCGCAAAACTAAAGGAGACAATACGTTTTCCCATATCCAACCTAGCGTTGGTCTCAAACAAAAAATCGTTCCCCAAAATCATGTCAAACGGGAGGGTCGGCACTACGTAAAAGGAACGTTTCCAAGAAAACCTGTCAATTTTAATGGAGAGACGTACCTTATGGTCTACCATTAAACATTGCCCATTCGCAACAGTGTACGATTTCGGGCCAATATCTTCACACATATCATTAACTTTGCCCCAATAATACCAAGAAGTTTCTCACTAATGAAGGAGTTGCTCGCCCCAGTATCAAATAACCCTAAACATCCCACAGGACCAATACAAACATTAACCATGGGATTCAAAATCCGCGGCATAAAACTTACAGACGCGGCCGTACCACGGTCGCGAACGCGCCTTATTAGTTTACCTGCCTGCACTCCCTCTGAACGTGCCCTAATCTATTGCAGCGGAAACATCTAACTCTAGAAATGTCACGAGGCCCGCGGCCCCCTTGGTTAGCACCCACAGGGTTACTACCCCCCAAGTACCTAGAACGGTTCCCGAGCGGACGAGCGCCGATAAGCGGCACAGGAGAACTTGCTCCGGGATTTGAACCCGACCGCGCGTGGCTTACAACCTCAGGCGCATGCGCATTGAGATATTCCTCTTCTGAGAGAAGAGTCTCTTCAACGTGCGAAGCCAAGGCATAGAGATCAAGTATACAAGTTGGTTTACTTGAGAACACAAAATGGCGCCTGGTAAGCGGCGACACATTCTCCAAAATAATATTTACAAGTTCAGGCTCCTTAAGATCGGCATCGAGTACGCGAGCTGCCTCCGTGATAGATAGAACAAAGTTCCTAAAAGTTTCACACCGAAACTGAAATCTATGCACAACCTCCCTGCATAACTTCTGTCTAACTCTACTAGGTAACAACGTATTAAGAATCTGGTCAGTTACAGCCTTAACTGATAAACCTGCCTGAATACCCCGGAAAATAATTCGGTTAAGAATCCCGACGTTTTGGACAAACACAATGTCAAAAACTCGGGCTCACTAACAAGTTTAAGGCGGGATGCCCGGCTAATTTCAACCAAGAAGTTAAATAACTCCGAGTAGTTCTGACCACTACACACAGGAATGCGACCTAATATTTCCAATAGTACCTTACTATGACATTTAACAGATACCGCTGGCGTTTGGAGGACGGGGGGAGGGGAGGGCATCATCGGTTGTTCACCACTCGCAACTGTGTCCATGCCAAAATCTGCCGGAGATTCCCCAACCTCACTCACTAGTTCGCATAAAATAGACCTTAACTCACCCACCGTTGCGTTGGGTGGAGTAGGGGTGGACCAATTTTGGAGCTCGGCGATGAGTTGTTCACGGTTCAGTCTGTAGACATCAGATCTCGTCAGTTTGGTTGATGGCTTGTCGCCTGGTTTCAGCGGAGGAGCCATGGCCAATGACAGTATGAAAAAGATACAAATAGGTATTAGTACAATGTATTACATAAAATATAACCCTCTGGCATATTTCCCTTTTTTGTTTAATTTCTCGGCATCTTTCCAAGCCCATACTTTATAGAGCCATAGTCGTTCGAGGCATGAACTAAGGACCAAGAGCACAATATAGACATAAACGTCGAAATTATAAAGCCAATAATTACTAACCAGTAACCATCAATCATGTAACCACTGTTAACCACGTTAACCACAATAACCATGTTAACCATGTCAACCATGTAACCATGTTAACCATGTAACCATGTAACCACATTAACCACGCTCTGCTACCATTTTGCAACCCCCCCTTAATATCTATAAGGTGAGAGAGGCAGTAAATTAGGTAAAGAGTTACCTGAATGAACATAACAATTTTATTTAGTCAAAAAAACAATAACAAGCTGAGCAAACAATCAACACCACGTGAAGCGCGCTTTTCCGTCCATCGCGGAAATCAATTTCATCAAAGGTAAACATAAACGTTACCTCCTCAAAACAAATCACGTTACATTAAATCCATCAAAGGTAACGGTCCGGGATCTCAGTGACATGGTCTTTGGTTACTTCGTTAAATTGATTAGTTCCTAAACTGGTTACTCTAGCGTTTAAGTTATCCACCCTAGTATAAATATATATTTTTCTTACAGACGCCCGTAGCAAACGTGACGTCATAGCCATCAAACAAAGCCACAAGGTAATAATAACTTAACAACCCTAGGCGTTTAACTTGGCGAACAAAGATGAGTCCAGAAACAGCTATACTTGAAAACAACATAAGCCGGGTTTCGAACCCAGGACCTGACAATCTCAGGTTAAAAGCTAATATTGGCAAATGTATGAAATACATTTGAATAGGGCCCAGACCCTGAATATAAGTGGTGGCGAAAGCGACGGTCTAATTCCCAGCAGCGATAAGCGCGTAGCATAGTCAATATTCAAATAAACATAAGTTAATACCAAAGTCCAAATAGTAATTTAGAAAGAGTTCCCCCCCATGACGCCGAAACAGTAAATTTGGTAGGAAGGTAATATCCCCCGAAACCCAGTCGCTGCCCTCACCTCTTATCCTCGAGCCGGTGGGGTAGTAAGTGACCTGAGATCCCGGTACCGCTAGTATTTATACGAAATATAATTCTCAGAGAAGGGGGGCGGATCGAAGGAAAGGAAGGTTGGAGAACATTACAAACAAGGGGGGAGGAGAGGTTCGAGACTCATATCGAACACCTAGCACCTTCTCGAAGCTCGGCGAAGGCGGAAACGGAACTCTTCTATCCATCTTCTCTGCTGGCCGAACACGTGGTCGAGCCTCGTTGCCGGCAGGCGCGGACACGCCTTCAGTCAGTCCGATGTATTTGGCGAGAGCGTAGGTCGCCGGTCAAGCTAGTGCCGCGTGTTGACTCAGTTGGCTGTCCCAGTTGGCGAGTGTTGTTACCATGTAAGTCGTTACATCGCTGTCCCAGTTGTCTGTCCGAGTTGGTGAGTGTTGTTACAATGTAAGTTGTTACAATCACAACTTGTGAATGTGGGGAATGCCAGGCCTCCATCGTGCTTAAGATTCCACGTAATAATAATAATAATAATAATAATAATAATAATAATAATAATAATAATAATAATAATGTTTTAAATTTGAGATCTCCACCTTACTTTAAATTATTTGTGAACTTTTGTTTCGTTTGGTTGATACTTGGCTAGTAAAACCAAGTGTTTTTTTTTCTCTTCATATAATTTGTTTAATTTCTCTTTGCAAACTATTAGAATATGTCTTAGCCATTTAAAATAAGGAATATAATTATATATTTATCTTAATCCCCCCTACATGCATTATTATGTTTATTTGGTGTAAGATTTAAACTTTATTTTTCTTTAATTTGAGAAGAGATCAATTCTCTAAATATTTCTTACGCTCCTAAGTATGGCTTGTATTTTACTCGTTTTGATGCTCATTTGTTTTGGTTTTGCCTATAGAAACCAGCAGATAGCTTTGTTGGCTGTTGTGGGAGATTTGAAATAACCCGTTAAGAGAAAGCGTGTGTATCGATGTATCGTATTCTACCACGACACATTATTTTATTGAGGAAACATCCATCGTGAGAATTATCTAAACGGCATGTTTATTCATTAGAAATTATATGTTGGTAATAAGGTGTTTTAGCGTGTGAATTGTTGGGCACGCTAGTAGATTCTGCTCTCTATTTTCTGCAAACATGTGACTAAAGCTGTATCCGTGAGGTGAGACGGTCTCTTAATGATCACCGCTAAGTGTTGTACGTAGTTTGCTTTTATTTAGATAGTGAATTTTTACTTTTCATTTAAAGTGTTGATTTTCAAGTGACTAATCACCTAATTGTTTCGACCTCACTCTTTATATCCTACCGTTAAGATATTTTGTACTCAACAAATATAACATTAATTTATTTATATTTATTTATTAAATCAATTTCCACCTTACCTAATTATGACAGTAAAGTTAAACCCATAAAGGTACAGGGGGAGAGCTTATCCCAACTCTGTATATTATTTTGAATGCTAAAGCTTCAGTAGCCTTCCCAACTCAAGTTTGCAACCCCATAGCCCCAATTCGAATACATCTTAGTACAGTTTATTTTTAAAAGTGCATACAAAACTGTACAAGGCTATCTACGTTCACTCCCAGCTTTCACTAACAACTAGGGTTTAATACAAAATAGAGTACGGGTAGGAATCCTTAAAAACAAGCTCATTTTGAAAATTGTTTTGACACAGAGCTATAAAAAAAACCACTGTCCCCCTGTTTAGAAAATATTAGTCTGGCTTGTAGGAAATGGATCGAAAAAAATATACAAGGTAAACGTTAGCCTTATAAAAGTTGACCTTGGTAGTCTTGGGGTAGAACACTCACTTCAGAATTCCATGTTCGGGGGCTTAAGCCCAGTCGGAGTCGACGAATTTTTCTTAAGTGATAAGAATCCGTAGCACAATTTCCTTTGTAGGGGAAATAAAGAAGTCAGTTGATTGTAGCATGTAAAAGAGCCTTGGAAGATATGTGAAAATATCTTTTCCGGCAAAATTGGTAGGCCCTTTCACTCCCACCAATATAAACTATCACGTGTATATAATCTGTCGATACAGAAGGTACACGTTAAGTATCTCAAATAAACAAAATAAAAATGGATTATAAATTTATATAATTTAGTAGCAAATATTTATTATGTTTCAAGCCTAAACATTAAAATGAAAAACATCAAATGGATGGACGCAAGGGTGAGAAGTACCAAACTTGATGGGCCACCTACGAATAGTTGGGAATTTATAAGATAGCTTATTTTGAGAGGGACTCCATCATCTCCTCCCCCAAAATCCAAACCTACCCTCCTCCCCTTTGGCTACGAGCCTGCTCACGACAAACCCAATTGTCCGTGAAGGTGAAACAAGAGTTTATTATTTCGCAAACCAACATGAGAAGTATTGAAGGCTCACACATGCCTATTAAATCAACAACATAACAGGAAATGAATGTATCAATCATTGACTTCCTTCCCTCGTGGCTTACAGTCGGTTCCAAGACAAACTGTGAGCTAACTATTAATAAATCAAGACATGTTTAGATTCCTCTTGAAACACAAACATTGCCACTAGTTTTTCTTCAGTGACAACCTGAGATAAATGGCCAAGGAGAGATAGAGCATCCATGTAACTAAGGGACCCTGGTTTGGTACTAGGGGGTACATTTTTACTACAGTTATTAGAGTTGAGTGTTTATATCATGTGACCCGTATCGGTGGGCACGTGGATTAAAATGCAGACTCATACAAATGTTGTGATAAAGTAGTCAATTATAGTAAAATCAAAAGTTAGCTACGGCCTACTGAATTTGGTATATCGTTAAACAAGTAGTAAGTTAATGTGTTTTATCATATCTCATTATATTATTATTATTATTACCGCGTCTTACTAACCGTTCGGGTTATACGCACTTACGCTAATGTGCAATGGTAGGGTGATTGTGAGATGAAATGGTGGAACTACAGCTTAATGTGGGATCCGAACCATGGTGGAGGCCTGGCATTCTCCACATTCACAAGTTATGATTAATACACGTCTTGTCAGAGGTGAAGGAAGGGTTTGGCAATCAGATAAACTTGTGCCGGGACCATAGTTTATCAAATTTTAATGTGTTAATTTTTAACTAACAAGGGTTATTCAACTTAATTTGTGTGTTCTAATAACTTCAAATTAATATTATCTTTATGTACTAACATTTGTTACTACTTATTTAACAATATATCAAATCCAGTAAGTCTTAATTAAATGATGATTTTACTATCGGTAACTAATTTCTTACAATATGTAGAACTTAACCTGCGCTTGCATTTATCAACATTCGTTGAATTAACATTTAGTTCTATCGGCTCTATGTCGTCACACTCGTGTTAGACTGGCTTGCTGATGACGGTAAGATCTGGGTTCGAGGTTCGTTGGTTTAATGAGGCTAATTTTTCATAAATGGTTGCCCAATCTCCTTTCACGCAAATGTGGGTAGCTACCTCTAAAATGCTTCCTTCATCTCCACCCCATTAGAGTTATTATCATAATTATATGTATACAATCTGAACAGTTGGTAAGACGTGGTGATAAAAAAAAAAGTTTGGTTCCTAGTTTAATTTTTGCGCATGCGCATAGAAGCATTTTTTATCGAAACCTCCAGACGTTCCTACGAATCTGAGCCCCTACTCTTCTCCGAAAGTTGACATAAAAATGAATACCGATTTATTTACTGTTTAGACAAAACAAGAAGTATCTACGTATTATAATGTTTTTAATTACATTAAAAAAAACTGTGATTGTTTTACTTATTCAAGAAACAAACTGCGTATAACCCGAACGGGTAGTAAGACGCGGTGCTAATAATAATAAGAAGAAACAAATCTGGTTAGATAATGAATAAATATTGACAAACTAAAGGCAGTATTAGTGAATTTGGGGAGAACTGTGGAAGAGGGTAAGCCTTTGAGTTTAGGAAACTAAAAACCTTTCTAATTGAAACTATTATAACGAAAACACGTTGCAAATAAGTCACCAACTAAAGAAGACTGAAAGGATGGACTAGGTTAAGAGGCAGAGTGTTCCAGCTACCAACCCCCTCCCCTCCCCTAAACAGCTTGCAGTTAGATAGTCAAAGTCTTCAATACATTTGGTCAAATTGGATATACCTTTATTTTAAAAGTGCACAATTTTGCACTACGAAGTGGGGGGGATAGGAGGGGGGGGGGGGCTTAATCTCTTCTCGAAGCGCAAATTTGTAGGCCTCTAACTTTATTAGAGAAAGACGAAATCATATCTCAAATAATTATCCATGTCGGGACAATGGTGGCAGAAACTTATGTGTGTAGGGTGGATAGCAATTAGCCTAAAATATATTTGAAGGACTTGATCCCCCTCCTATAGACTAAAAAGTACCAGGGGCCCTTCCCTGACAAACGTTCTATATTTAGATGCCTTTAAGATAATGGAGTGGTCCTAGACTTTTTTTTTTAAAATTAGACTCTTCTAGAAAAATGTTTGTATGATCGTCCCTAAAACAACTTCTTGTAATTTTTATGTCCTTAAAATAATATTTAGAACAATCCCCACCTGAATTTTTTAAATATATTAATTAGATGTCTTTAGATTTATAGTCTATGTGGATTTTTTAATCTTGTCATATTACAAAATATAATAGGCGAGTGAAATATATATAGAGGGGCAAACATTATTTTTAAGGGGCAATGCCCTAATTGAAAACTCACTCCACCGGTTCTGATACCAATGGGTTAGTAAGTGCTTAATGCAAATGTTAAAACTTTGATGGAGGATGTGCTATATAAGTTTCTAAATATTAATCAAATGTAAAGTCCTTAATGCATTTAAACCCTGCCCTTAGTTACCATAAAAAAAATAGCTCCAAATGGCTTCTAGACGCATTTAATATTTGTAAATACTCTTTGCCCGTAGCCATTGGGGTGCTGTGTCCCCCCCCCCCCACACACACTCCCGCCCATCCCTCCCCCCAGGAAATGTTGACCTGGTTACAGCCTTGTTTATTCCAGTGAACATGGCGACCATTCTGAAGTTCAAGTGGTATTTGTGATGTACAGAATTTAATTATGTAACATGTATTCAGAGTGAGTTTATTTTTCTTTTGGTTTAAAAGTTTGATCATGAAGTGGAACAAACTTTTGAATGAAACCAGTAATATGTTGAATGTAGGATCTTCACGAATACTAAACACATCCAACCAAAACCTTCAAGAATAATTTATTTTGAGCCCACACAAAGCAGGCAATCAATTTAGTTAAGTTCATTTAAAGGTAAATAAACTTCCACAATTGCGTATCCACGATTGTGTCAGCACAACAAACATCCTCAAAATAGGGTATTTAGGAGGGCTTTTGTTGTGGAAATAAAAACAATTATGCTCTTATAAAACTAATCTTATCTTGTATAAAACCTCATTTAATACGAACCGAATGACGAACAGAAATAAATTATACAGTTCACAAAACATTTATCTGCTGGTGACGCATACTTACTGGTATGATCTCAAAACACTCCACTAGCTCACAATTTGATAAAAGAAGGAGGTGCAAGCGCACTGCCATTAATATGTAGAACTAAATCAAAGTTTAATTAGTGAATGATTCAGTTATTTTTAAGATCAAATGATTATTTTAATAATCGCTATTTTTTTTATATCACTCACCTTCTTGAAGGCCATTCATTGATCACAATTAGCTGGTAGGGAGTAATTGAGATTTCAGTCAGTGACTAAAGACTAGTCTACACATTCCGGTATGGTCCTTAACCCGTAGTTCAAAAGAGATCGAGTCTATAACAGATGTATGTGTAACCTGAGTCAGAACCTTGAAGTTGGCAGCACCTTCAATGGCACAAATTGTTAGAACAATGCCAATATTTGTGCCCCCAAAAATCCTATTCTCACCATTTGTACCACTATAATCTTCATGAAAAAACAACGAAATTTTAGTATGTTTCTATCTATGAGTACCAAATTAATTCAAGTTGTTTTGATTCGATGAATTTGATTTGAAAAGTTAATAAACTTTCCAATTAGTTGACGAGATTTAGGAAAGGGAGGTTGTGAACAAGTTTTAAATGTACTATGACTAGAAAAACATGAAAGACAATACGGATATGGAGTTAGTTAATGAAATGATACATTTGGAGCATTGCATCGTATGGAGCAGAAACTTGGACTCTTTTTGGAAGGTGGAAAATAAATACTTGGAGAGATTTGAAATGTGGTGCTGGAGAAGACTCTAGAAAATCAGGTGGACAAACAGGATGACAAATGAAGAAGCACTAAGAAGAGTGGGTGAGAAGAGAACCATTTTGAATGTGATTTTTCGGTCCAAAGCAAACTGGATCGGACACATCCTTAGGAGGAACTGTCTTTTACGATGTCATAGAAGGACAGGTTGAGGGAAAGAGGAGCTAAGGAAGAAGGAAGATTCAAATATTGGATGACTTTAAGGAAATAAGAAAATGCTGGAATCTGAAGGAGGCAAAGGATAGGGTTATTGGCGGTCTAAGTTCACTAAAAAAAGAAACGTAGCTGTTGTAATACAGAATAAATAATAATAATAATAATAATAATAAGACTGAACTTGTGTGTGAAAATGAGTACAATGCTGCCACTGGAATGATAGGAACATAGTTCACACATAGCACTGCCACCACTGCTCAAAGAAAACCAAAGTTCACATTCTACATTACTAGCACCAGCCAAAGAGGTTCACAGTTAGCAATTTACTATGCTGACACTGTAGAAAACAGCTTCTTTTGCAAGTTTCAGCAATTTTTTAGAGACGTGATATAAATGGGGAATTGGAACTCAGTCAAAAATCCAAGCTTCACGTCTTCATCCTGATTATAACTTCTGTTTAAGTGCAAGACCATGACAAAAATATTACTAACACGAACACTTGTGGATGTGCAAAGAATTCGTTAATTTATTAAAGAACTCGATTATTCTTTCCACGACTCCAAGCTATGGTTTTGTAAGATCCATTCGATGTAAGGTATTCAAATCATTTTAATTAGAAGTTTCGGCTCGCAACCCTTTATATTCATGATGTATAAAGGTCTAAGTCATAAAAAAAATTGTTAGTTTACGTGTTAATTTTTAACTCAAATATCACTAATATTTACACATTGGTGTGTTCGTCTCAACGGGAAAGTTGAGAGAAGAGGTAGGCTACAAGTCAAGGGGTTCCGGTTATATTCCAGATGCAGGTAAATAAAATAATTATTTGTGCGTGTAGGCTCGTTCTGGTATCTAGTTAATGTACCGTCCAATTTTCATATGAAGAGCCTTATCTGCCAGCTAGAAAAATTACTTTATTTACTTTTACGTATTCACTATTCATACTTCAAAACATGGAATCTTTAACTGTCAGTTTTGATATATATTGACACCAATAATAAAGTAAAATTGTATCATTGTGAAAGAAAAAGCCTCCATATTCTTAAAGTTTCTTCCAGCCAAAATTTTACTAAAGTTCCCGACGCTAGTGTTAGTAAGTTTCTAGGGCACGTGCTGCCATACAAATTTGTTAGAAATTATACTCTAGGTTGAAGTCATTTTGTGCTATTGTTATTACACGAGAATCTGTAGGCAAGCGTGTAACACGATGGTTCTCATACACGCGGACAAGAATTAAATATATGATAATGTCAGCACTTTAATTGGGTTAATCGTATCGTATAACATATAGGTCGTTTTAGTATAATAAGTTCAACTTGATAATTTCATCAACTTTATTAATAATTACGTTCAATGAAATTATTTTTGTTAGTTAATTTATTAATTACTAGCATACGTGCGTGTGATACTCACACCCACACACTAAAAACACTACCGGGGAAATGACGTAAAATATAAACCATTATATATATTGATGACACACAAATCCATACTTGAAGACAGATATCAGCAAAAAGCTATGCTATCTGTTTTTCAAACTGGTGGTAACCCCACAACCAATCAGAACACAGCAACAGACGATTGCTGGAAGCCAAGGATGCTCTTCACCCTGGAAGGTGCAGCTACACAATAACCTCCACCTGGCTATTTGTAGTTTCTTGCGGGCACAGAATCCCCCCCTACATTTTCACCCCCTGGTTCACAACATGCTAGATTTCAAATTCTGACTTAATATACCTTTACATTAAAATTGAATGTTTCAAGTGTACTACATTTCAGGAGCTTCTGGTATTGTTTTCCATTTACAGGAAGATCGAGTTTCAAAATGTTTTCAAATTCTTTCTCCACGCAGATACAATTCTTGTAACTCCTGCCTTGCTCATCCCCAAGCTATTTGTGTAGTTAAAATGTGTACAACCCCAGACGGGTAGTAAGACTTGGTGGACAAATGGTATTATTGCAACAGTTTATATTTGAGTATGACTAAAATGAAATATCTTAAATGTTTATTTTGTTTATAATGTAAACCTTTAAATCTCTGAGATCCGTGCTAAGATTATCAGGTAGAGATGAGTGATAGGGTAGCACGCTTGATTCTCAAGGGTCCTCCATAAACCACGTAACACTTTTTT
>JBCFYV010004298.1:0-23623 GCA_039000515.1 Timema cristinae | reverse complement strand
ATCTCTGTAAGGTGCTATATTGGTATAAAGAACCCTGGTCTGTGATATCTCTGTAAGGTGCTATATTGGTATAAAGAACCCTGGTCTGTGATATCTCTATAAGGTGCTATATTGGTATAAAGAACCCCTGGTCTGTGATGTCCCTGTAAGGTGCTATATTGTATAAAGAACCCCTGGTCTGTGATATCTCTGTAAGGTGCTATATTGGTATAAAGAACACCTGGTCTGTGATATCTATGTAAGGTGCTATATTGGTATAAAGAACCCCTGGTCTGTGATATCTCTGTAAGGTGCTATATTGGTATAAAGAACCCCTGGTCTGTGATATCTCTGTAAGGTGCTATATTGGTATAAAGAACACCTGGTCTGTGATATCTATGTAAGGTGCTATATTGGTATAAAGAACCCCTGGTCTGTGATATCTCTGTAAGGTGCTATATTGGTATAAAGAACACCTGGTCTGTGATATCTATGTAAGGTGCTATATTGGTATAAAGAACACCTGGTTGGTGATGTGGAACTTCGAACATTTGAAGCTATGCCTGAAGTCTAGATAGTGGTACTGGCATTATCTAAACATCGAGCATCATACAAGCACAGGTCACGTGAGTACTAGGAGCATTGTCTACTACAGGACAACAGTTTTGTGCCATACAATGGTAGAACAGAATTGGAGGAATACACATCCAGGGAGCTAGCCGTCATAACTCTTGTTTATAGGGGATTTTGTTGTAAGACCCTTGCAGAGGAATGGTTGTACCATCAGAGGTTCACCAAAAGGTGTCAACCAAGCCGATACAGAGTTTGTTTCTATTGATTGGTATGTCAGGAAAGTTGCCTAAACTTGAAGCAAAACAACATATTTTCCTTATTTCAATGTATTCATTATAGAACCATCCTCTAATCCAGTGGTTCCCAACCTGGGTGCGATCGCCCCCAATGGGCGATTTGAGTTATCAGGGGGGCAATAAATAAGTGGGGGGCAACTTGGGGGCGATGAGTATTCAAAGGGGGAAAAATTAAAATAGTACTGTACAGTAGAAGTTGCCGGGTAGCACGAGTCACTGGCTATTCTCAGCCGGCGAGTTCACTGCACTAACCCCTCTCCACAGTGCCCATCTGTTGTTGCTCAGCGTGGCCGACTGATGACTCAACCCCCTCCCCCTCCTGCCAACACAACACACTTGCCATTGACCTACATTCGTCTTCAGTCTTCACTAGCCTTTGTGTGCCTCACCATCAGTTTTGTGCGTGTCTTTTCTGTTTTGTGCGTTGTTTTGAAGTGTAAAAGTTCATGCACAATGGATTCAAAAAAGAAGAAGTGTCGACAATACTCAGCTGAGTATTTAAAATTCGGTTTTATCACGTCACCGTAAAATGTGCAGTTTCCACATTGTCTTTTGTGCAATAAAACATTTACTAGTAATGAAGCCCTGAAGCCTTCACGAATGAAAGATTATTTATCAAGAGTACACAGTGATAAAGTGAGTAAAGAACTTAGTTATTTCAAAACCTCAAAGCTAAAGCTGATAAATGGCCTAATGTGAGTGAATTATTTAAAAAACGAGCAACCGATCTTGACAAAGGTCTTCTTGCTTCTTACGAGGTGTCTTTATTGATCGCTAAATGTGGTAAACCTCACACAGTTGGCAAAACTCTTGTTTTACCGGCTACCAAAAAAATTATTGATATCATACTAGGAGAGGGCCCGAGTAATAAGATAAGTCAATCGGTTCCTTTGAGCAACAATACTGTTTCCAGGCGAATTGACGAAATGGCCACAGACGTTGAATCCAAACTCATCAATTTGTTGAAAAAAAGTAAAATTTGCATTGCAGATTGATGAATCAACTGTGATTGATAACAAAGCAATTTTATTAGCTTATGTAGGTTCATCAATGAACAAAAGGAAATTACCGAGGAAATGCTGTTTGCTAGAACTTTGATCACTGATACGAAGGGATTGTCGATTTTTAAAGTGGTACAAGATTATTTTGAGGAAAAAGAGATTCCCCTAACAAACGTGAGCGCTTACGCAACAGACGGTGCTCCTGCCATGTCAAGTCGTCATGCTGGGTTTCTAGCCCACCTTAAGAAAGAAGTGCCAGAGGTCATCACTATTCACTTTGTCATTCATCGTCAACACTTAGCTGCGAAAAAAATTGAGTGGTGTCCTGCATGAAACCCTACAACTGGTTATTACTGGTGTCAACAAGATTAAAGCTAATTCCCTCAATGACCATCTGTTCCCACAACTTTGTGATGAAAATGATGAGGAATTCGAACACTTGCTTCTACATACGGCCGTGAGGTGGCTTTCCAAAGGAAACTGTTTGCGCCGTTTCTTCGAATTATTTGACACAGTTACTGAGATTCTCGACACGTCTGATCCTGTTTTAAGTGAGAATTTGAAGCAACGCAAATTGGAACTTGCGTTCCTTACAGATATTTTTGAAAAAATGAACAAAGTCAATATAAGGCTTCAAGGAAACAAGATGAACCTTATCAAGGCCAAAGGAATTATTTCATCATTCATCACCAAGTTTGATATTCACAAGGTAAATATTGGCCGTAAAGAGCTGATTCAGTTTCCGACCCTTAAAAAGTGTTCAGTGTCAGCTAACGGGACTCCTGAACTCCCAGAAGAAAAATCCTAATTTTTACTGATCACCTTGACCAGTTAAAAACTGACATGGAATTAAGATTTGAAGATTTGACCAAGTTAAAAATTCCTGATTGGATTCTAGATCCATTCTCGTTTGAAGCTGTGGATAAGCTTGATAACTCTTTGCAGAGAGTTTCTAGATCTGAAGTATGACTGTGAGGCGAAAATCATTTTTAAGCAGAGCGGTTACGAGTTAGGCTGGGTGAAGATTATGGACACTTATCCACAACTGTGGGGAAAAATGAACCACTTCTCATCTCGTTCCTGTCAACATATTTAGTTGAAAAAGGATTTAGTTCTGTTGTCCAGCTCCTCACAAAACAAAGAAATAAGTTGGACATTTGCCTCAAAGGAGACTTGTGCCTGAACTTGACGAACATAAAGCCGGATATTCAAGCTTTAACTGAAATCCACCAAGCACAAGGCAGCCATTGAAAAGGTAAAATAAAACAATAACAAATTTTCAAATTTTCATTTATTTTTGCAAATTTTAACTGTCAACTTTCTTAATTTTTCCAGATTCCAATTTAAAAATGAAAACATGTACTCCTGTTTTTAAATGTACATCAATGATCTTAGTTAATTATTTCACTTCTTTGTTATTTTAAAAAAAATCTGTAAAAAATGTACATTTTTTTTCTATTTTATTTAAGAGTGACCAGATAAAACTGCTTTGGTTGTTTTTATATACGGTAGTAAAATTGTTTAAAATAATAAAACTGCTTTATTATTTACACCTTAATTCAAATTAAAATTAGGCATACAATGAAAATGAAAAAGGGGCGAAAGGTGTTAGTCAACCTCCAGAAAGGGGAGATGGGCCACAAAAGGTTGGGAACCACTGCTCTAATCATTTGATTTTGGCATGGTCATTCAAAATCATCCTGTATACACATACCTACTATTTAAACCCTACACTTTAAGGCCGTGAACACACGAGCGTTGTATTAACGGACGTTGTGGCGTCCATTGAAACGTCCGTTATTGTATGATATTGAATTAAATGCAGCCAGTCACACAAACAACGTCCGTACAATTTAACGTCCGCACAACGCTCTTGACGGACGAGACATGCTACAACGTACGTTGAACAGTGGCATAGGACGTTGTAGCATATTATGAGACAGTACTGATCCAGACACACGACCATCAATTTGACATCCGTTGAGACCATTTTGAGAGGCAATATTTTTGAAGTAGATTATTATAATGGATATAGAACATTTGATATCAGAGATTGAAAAACATCCTGTTTTGTGGGATGTAACTAGCAGCGAGTATAAAGACCGTAATAAAAAAAAATAAGAGTGGTTGAATGTTTCCGAAGCAGTAACCGAAGATTTCAAGGAGAAAACTGAAACGGAAAGAAAAGTAATTGGTAAGTAAAAAATAATATGAAAGTAGGCTTGTGTATTTTATAAAACTATTTATAATTGTTTTAATTACAACATTTATTACAAAGTGTTTCAGTTATTACAATGGTTACAAAGGGTTTTAATTATTCAAATTATTACAAAGATATCAATTTTTTTCGTTTTGCCATGGTACTTGCCCAATATCACTAACAAAATATTTGGTTAGGGCATCTCTAAATATGTTTGCAGACCTATTAACATGTAGATGATATTCATGACTTCAATTACATCCATTCCATTCACTGTTAGGGTATCCTCGAAGCTGTATCCATCACGTTCACGTACAAAATTGTGCAACACACAACAGCATTTCACAATATCAACGGCAAATTCAATACCCACGTCAATAGGTCTATGGAATATTCGCCACTTATTGGTTAAGATTCCAAAAGAGCACTCCACATATCTCCTAGCTCGTGACAGCCTGTAGTTAAATATCCGCTTCTCCCTTTGTAGATATTTACCTGCATAAGGTCTAAGCATGTTCGATGACAGCCCAAAAGCTTCGTCACCTATGAATGCATAAGGCAAGGGTCTAGAAACTCCTGATATCACACTTGGTGTTGGGATATCAATAGATTTGTTTTGCAATCCCTGACATAAGGAGGAGTTTCTAAAGATAGTGGAATCCGAGTCTTTTACAAAAGATCCAACGTCAACGTATGTGAAGCGGTAGTTAGAATCTACAACTGCCAGTAAAACCACAGAGTAATAATGTTTGTAGTTAAAATATAAGGATGCACTTCCTCCAGGTTTGATAACTCTAACGTGTTTGCCATCAATAGCCCCTAGGCAATGTGGAAAATTTGCTTTCTGTTGAAAACCATCTGCTATATCTTTCCACTTTTCTTTACTAGGTATTGGTATGCATTCCTCATGTAATACTTCCCAAATTTGTTTACAAACAGTCTGTATAATTTTGCTAATAGTGGATCGTCCTATTCGATATTGATAGTGTAAATCACTAAGGTTGTTTGTGCTGCCCAAATATCTGAAACCAATCAAAATATAAATAAAATATTGATAACATGATTACTGGGTCTAGTAAGCAAACCATTTATCCAAAAGAATAAATACATATTGTTAATTGCTACATAAGCCACATAAAAAACATTATACGTTATAAAATGACCTAACATAACCAAACCTAACCTTATATTTTGGCTCCACTAATTTATTAACAAAAATACTGTTAATCTCATTAAAATATATTTTTTTAATTTGTTTTTATAGTTGACCCTGCTTATTAATAATTAGTGATAACTTTGTTTAATTTATTCAACCATTCTTTTATTTTTTTTTAGTGCAAGAAGTCGTCAACAAGTGGAGAGCTGTTCGGGACAATTATGTCTGTAGTAAAAAAAAATATGAAAATATAAAATCTGGTTCTGCTTCAAAAAATGTAACAAAATATGTCCATGGGGAACAATTAGCATGTTTAAATAAATGGCAAGAACCACGACCCACTGCTAGCAGTATTCAAGTGGAAACAGAGGAAGCAACAAACTTTGAAGCCCAACGTACAGGTACTGTGTACGTAGAGTACAATAAGATCAAAAATGATAATGTAAGCTCTGACAAACAAAATGCTACCAGTTTTAAATGTCCACCACAAAAAAAGAAAAAAGTTTGATTTGGAAGAAAATCTTGCTTCTTTAATTGATTCATGGCAAGGAGTTCAAATGATGATGATGACGAGGATTTATAATTTTACAAGTCAACACTGCCGATAGTAAAAACCTTCACAATGGATGAAAAAATGAATTTCAGAATTAAAGTTATGGAACTATTACAACATATTAAACGATCTAAACAAACCATTGTCCCTAGTATTTCTTCTGTTGCAACGCCATATTATCCTCCTCATAACATCATGCACCAAGAGGCCATCAACAACAGCAAACAGCCACAGTATATAAATCAGCATCGCTCAGCAACACCATAACGTCATACTTCACCCAGTTTTTCCTGTTGGTGATGATCCGCCATCAAGTGCGTCAACGAACCTCACCGATTCTTCACTGGACTCATTTAATGATTATTAATCAAATACTATTTAAAAGATCATAATAATAAACCTAACATTGGAATTTTTAGCTTATTTTGTATTAATAAATTAGTCAGAAAAATAAGTATAAACTAAATTAAATGTTTCTTTATTTTCCTTCTAATAATAGAGAAGTTCCACAAAGTATGTGTATAAATTGATTATATATTTATATAATTTCCTAATGGTTGTGTGTGTGTATGTTTCCACACCCTCAATGGGACAGAACCTAGTGGAGCCAAATTTTGATTATTAGTAACAATAAGGTCCTACTTACCTTCAAGTAACAACAAGCATCTCTTC
The DNA here is from genome assembly GCA_039000515.1 of Timema cristinae. Lineage (NCBI taxonomy): Eukaryota > Metazoa > Arthropoda > Insecta > Phasmatodea > Timematidae > Timema > Timema cristinae. Next base: position 17,193 of record JBCFYV010004298.1, on the reverse strand, counting down.
CGCTGGTATCGCAAGTCTCATATTAGTATTCTTATGCGTAATCCTTTGTTTTATTTTGCCAAACAATTCATCAAAGGATGATTGGGACATACGAAAATAATTGAAAAACTTTTCTTCATCATCCCTAAGATGCCCATTTAGTGTGTAAAATGACCTTGTAATCATTTTCTTTTGCTTCCTTTTTTTTACGCATTCTGAATGCAGCATAAATGATAACCGCGGCTTCAACATCGTCCATTATTCTTATCTATTGGTTTTTCGGTGTATACTAACGTTCTGTGTGACCAAGGTAATAACGTTCGTTACAACAACGCTTGTGTGTTCCCGGCCTAATGTCCCAAATTCATTATTCCAGTATTTTTAGTTTGTTTTATTAAATTTCCAGTATTTTCCAGAGTTGGCCAAACCTGTGTATAGCTAGAAAGGGTATTCAGAATGGTGAAAAATGGGAAAAATTCAAATGTGTAACAAAAATGACGAAGATTGTATGAAGAAATGAACACAATAGTTTATTTGTTTATATCAATTTATTTTCTCTTACCAGATTGGTTCCCTTAACCATCTCTCATATTTTACAGTGATTTTACACCATTTTAATATATCGCTTAATCATCCAAGCACTTATTAGTATTACCAATAAATAATATGTCAGACCACACATGTTCCAAGCAAAGTTAATATGACATGTTATTTTGCAAGTTTAACAACAATTATGCAAATTATCATAAACAGAAAACTTACGTCAATGGAACTGTGGGGAAGATGTTTCGGATTGCAAGTCCGAGGGCCATAACCATGTTATCGACCTCTTGGGTACCATTTTCCTCGGGAGTAAGAAATGAATATAGTTTGTCTGCCACAGTGAGGATCAACTGAAACATATTTTTAAACAATTAAACTAATTATAATTCCATATTCTTTAAAGTGAAAAATAGCACGTGAACACGAGAATTGAACCAGAGACCTTTGGTTTAGTATACCACTTTTCTAACCACTGAGATATCCAGGAATTGTTCTGTGCCCACAGTAATTTTTCACTCATATTTTAAGTTATAGTTTGTGATGGACCTGCGGAAATCAGCGGCTACAAATGAGTGATCAATTAATATCACGCACTATCAGATAATGCAACCACCACTAACTTTATGGTTGGTTTTTTGCTGCCAAAAGTATGACTGTAATTAAATGAATGCTCATAACATTATGGAATAAAAAGCTAAGTTATGTAAATATAGGAGCTTAGCTATTTTATCCATAATTATGATTCCACTGAACAACAGAAGTTACTTAATAGATCCTAAACTGTATTAAACACTATCATTTTAAGTGAAAGGATGAAGAAACACAAGTTCCATTTTGTGACTATAAAATACATTGACTATGTTACTGGAGTTTAAATTAATATTGACAAAAGTATTAACATAACACAAACATTCCGGGTCATATCGTCTAGGACGCATTCCATCAAAATGTAATTATTATTGTATTCTATTACAGTATATTAAACATTCATACAGTTGCACTTAAGTCAAAAGTTTTTAATTTATGGAATTTAATCACTAAAAAAGCTAAAATACTCAAAACTAATTCAGGACAGTTTCATAGTAACTAGCTTTGTCTAGAAGTGTTTTCAGAGAAGTTGTGTTAAAGTGAATTTTAAAATACAAACTAGGGAATAAACCAGAACTTAAAAATGCTTTCAAATGTTTCAAGAAACTTTAGAATGTGTCAATTTAATGTGCAGTAGACTTGCAATAAAAACATATATTTTGCTAGAATGGTTGGTGGTTTTATTGAAGTTTATTAAACAAACGTTTTGACTTTAGTATAACCTACACTTAGCAGTCAAGGTTGCTTCGAATTAAATAGCAAAATATATGTATAAATAAGAACGGAGAGTAATTGCAAGGTTAATACAATTTTATGTAAGCTCTCTTAAAATATGTTCTGATGTGAAAAATGTAAGATAATTCTATTTAAATATAAAGTAAATACAATTTTTAACTGTATAAAAATGTTGAATGAATTAGTTAAACTGAAAACATTTAATACCAGCCTACAAATATACTAGAGGTTCCCTAGTGTCTGCCGGCTTGGAATAACGTCACAACTTGGCATCGAGGCCTTGTGTAGAGGAGGTGTTGGTATAGCTCACACCATCGAGGGGTTTTACAGTAAAAAAGAAGGTTGAGTACTTTGAGTCCTTCGAATTCTGGAGGATGTTCTATATTCAATAATTTCAGGATTCAACAAAATATCAGATTAAAGATTTTTTTTAATTGAATACAAATTTGTTTTTAGATCTATAAAATGACTTATTGGGTTTAGTCTAGGACAAACTTAATAACCAGATCCCAAAACATTAATTTATCACTTAAGAGAAATTATTAATGCTATTGAGAATGCATAGTAACAGAAAATGTCAATATTTAGTTACTATTTTTACTTTCTATGGCTGTTAAGAATTAAAGTGAATCTAATCAGGACTGGAGGGTATGAAGGGATTACAGAACTATGCCCTGTTTTCTAGGATTTGGAATAAAATAAAAAGTGTAGCCAACACATTTTTAATGAAAGAGAGAGAATATATAGTTAGACCTAGTATTCATGTTATACTGCTTTCCCGAATTATTTAACACTCTTAGTCTTACGAGCCGATCTGATCAGCTCAGCCTACTGCCATTAAAAGTGCCGGAGCGATAAGGTTGGCGCTATAGATTTGCGCTAGTTCTCGCTAAACTTGAGAGATAGAGTAGAAGTATCATATATATATATAATCACTGGAAAGAGAACATTTTCCTCTATTATTTTATCTAAGGTTGACAACAAAACTCAGCCGTAAATAATTGTTATTGTAACTGGGAGTTTAGTACATTTACAATGGCGGATGGGCACGTACTCAATATGCTAAGTATAGCGGTGGTTAATATACGAGCTGAATGGTAAAACATAAGTGTGGCTAACATTCACACTGATGTAAATAGTTTTGTAAACAGTTTTCAAATGTATGGGTTAAATTGTTCTGAGTTTAGAAAAATATACTACTTAGATTTTTAAGTTAGGTCATGTGAATGAAAAGATTTCTTTAACAATGTAAGTAATTATATTATATAATATATAATTTGATAAGCCCGTTTCCAGTCAAAGAAATGATGAGGAAATGACTGAACAGATTTTGACAAACTACCACTCATTTTAACGGTTAGTAGTTAGTAGTTTTCCAGGAAAACCTGATTTTCACAAAAAAAACAACAGTTTTTCATTCTTTGTTTAGTCACCATGGAAACCGTTATTTGCTGTATGGTTGTAAATCTCTTAATAAAATATCTCTTTGGCTAAAAAATAATAATTCAATATTCATTAATTGTTGTCCAAACACATCACAATTTTCTCTTTGGATGAATATTTTTCTTTGGATGCTGGTCATAGCACATATAAATTGAGATTCCTAAACTGAGGAAACATTTATTTTTTATTGGAATGTTGCCACCGTTAATTCGCATTTAAATCAATAATATTGAACATTATTCGAAAATTAAAAGGTTAAGTTGTTAAGTTCGTGAAAATATTGTCTCAGTTTTGTTTCACACATGATAAAATAACGTTTAATATGTTTTGATAAGTATTATAAACTCAAAAATGATAGAATGAACTTGAATAATGTTAAAAAAATAACCATTTTAATTATCTAAGCATGAGTTTTGGCGTTTATTTTTTTCAAATAATGGGTTTTGATGTTCAGTTTATTCAAATAGTGGGTTTTGATGTTCATTTTAGCATATAGTAACACAATACAAATACAAAAGTTAAGTTATGTTTTCATTTTATCACTTGATTATAAGAATATAATATTTAAAAGTAATGTTTTGTGTACCCCATATAGCTTTTCACATGTTTACAAAGTACCACCACTATAGTTTAACATTCTCTCTTTCTATCAGACTCTCTCCCTCACACACACACTATGTATATCAAACAATTTCTCTCACATTATTTTGATTATACTCTCTCAAATGTCTCTTGACAGCTCTCTACTTTGCAAACGCTCTCTATCTCTCAAACTCTTAATCTCACTCTCACTCTCTAAATCTCAAACTCTCAATTTCTCTTTCTAACTCTTCCTCTCTTATACTCTTGCTCTAACTCACTTGCAATCTAATCTCTCCCTCTCTAACTTTCCTTTCAAATGCCCTCACATTTTCTCTCACTTTCCCACATATCTCTTTCAAAATTTTACATGCTTTCTTTCTCTTTCTCACACCTCACACACTCACCCACACACTTACACAATCATACACTCACACTTTTATCACTTTCTCTATCATAATATATCTTATGTATAATTTTATAAGCTCGTTTCCAGTGATAGAAATTACGAGGAAATGACTGAACAGATTTTGACAAATGAACACTAATATTTAGATAAGGGAATCAGGATGTCATTAATAATATTGGCCTAGAACTAAAACCCAATTTTCCTTCATTTTCTTCAGTGTGGACAGTACATCACCATTGAAACAATGATTTGTGTATAACTGTATATTGGTAAATAAAATATTTGTCTTTGTTTAAAAATAATATCAGCTCAATCGCTAGGTACTTGAGTGGTTTGTGCTACAAATAGAAATATTCTCATCGGGGCGTGAAGGGGGGAAATAGACATTTTGATTCAAATTATACATCACAAACTCAACATAAGTTGATAGCCTTTGATGCGTAAACTTTTAACTAAAAAGTGAATGAGGGCTTATTATATAGAATATTTTCCAATAAAATGTTTAAAATAAATGTTAGTGCCATAATCTTGAGCCATCGCTGCAACGACCCGTTAGTAATTTTATAAATGTATATAATGTGTAAAAAATATAAATGAACTTATTCATTAAAAAATGTTTTTATGAAAAACGCATTCATTATGTGTAGGCCTAAATATTTATTCATGAGGTAAGCAATATAATAAATATTGCTATAAGGCAAGCAATAACGACACAAAAATATTTAATTTAAGATATCAAATAAAAATTCCTTAATTCCTATTTATAATCATGTATATATATATATAATATTCAAAACTTTATTTTCTTGTATAAAACTAAATGGACTACAAAAAAATAATAGTGAAACGTATATATCATTTTTTTTTTTAATTTTAATTAGCCCAAGTTTAGGGAAAAAAAAGAAATTAAATTATTTTAATTAAATCGTATTAATTTATTATTATTATGAAGGAACAGTACATGCGGATTAAAATGATAGAAAGATCAAAATAATCGCTTCATAAATAAAGGTTTGGCAAATTTTCTTGCAAATCCTTAAAAAATAAGGAACTAGCTGTGGCATTCTTCACTCACTAAACCTAACAAACCTCTGGCATTCTTGGCACACAAAACCTAACAAACCTCTGGCATTCTTGGCACACAAAACCTAACAAACCTCTGCATTTTTGGCACACAAAACCTAACAAACCTCTGGCATTCTTGGCACACAAAACCTAACAAACCTCTGGCATTCTTGGCACACAAAACCTAACAAACCTCTGGCATTCTTGGCACACAAAACCTAACAAACCACTGGCATTCTTGGCACACAAAACCTAACAAACCTCTGGCATTCTTGGCACACAAAACCTAACAAACCTCTGGCATTCTTGGCACACAAAACCTAACAAACCTCTGGTATTCTTGGCACACAAAACCTAACAAACCTCTGGAATTTGGAAAAACTAAAAGGCATTTGGCACAAAACCTAACAAACCTCTGGCATTCTTGGCACACAAAACCTAACAAACCTCTGGCATTCTTGGCACACAAAACCTAACAAACCTCTGGCATTCTTGGCACACAAAACCTAACAAACCTCTGGCATTCTTGGCACACAAAACCAACAAACTCTGCATTTTGGCACACAAAACCTAACAAACTCTGGCATTCTTGGCACACAAAACCTAACAAACCTCTGGCATTCTTGGCACACAAAACCTAACAAACCTCTGGCATTCTTGGCACACAAAACCTAACAAACCTCTGGCATTCTTGGCACACAAAACCTAACAAACCTCTGGCATTCTTGGCACACAAAACCTAACAAACCTCTGGCATTCTTGGCACACAAAACTAACAAACCTCTGGCATTCTTGGCACACAAAACCTAACAAACCTCTGGCATTCTTGGCTGACTAAATTATTGGAATAGGCGTGCACTAAACGGTTAATGACAGTAAAGTTATAACAAAATATAATTCACAAACTGTTTAGTTTTAGTAATGCTTCATTGTATTTTGTTTTTACAAGTTATTTAAGTAAAGTTAAAAAAACTCATGCTGAGACTGCAAGTGAGCTATACACCAAGCAACGCTGTCTGATAGTGATGATAGTGCAACATTTTGCTAGAGTGTGTCATGTGGTCAGCAAAATGAGTCCTCCATGTTATAAGCTAGATAATTGCTAAATCTTTATTCAGGTAGCTTCTCATTGTTTTCATGAAACTAAGTTACTCCATTCCAAGCCATCGGGGAGGATTGAGCCCAAGAAATCTGTATGTGTGGCCAACAACTCCGGCTACTAAACCACAGTTGATAAATCTGAATTTTATTTTTCTTGGTTATGATTTTTTTTTTTTTTTGATGTTCCAAAGTTTATTTTATTGTAAGTTTTTAATGATTTTTATTCCCTCGGAAAAAAAAGAATTAGGGTGTTTATGTATTATTATTATTATTATTATTATTATATTATTATTATTAGCACCGCGTCTTACTACCCGTTCGGGTTATACTCACTTACGCTAATGTGTAATGTAGGGTGATTGTGAGATGAAATGAAGGACCTACATTTTAACGTGGAATCCGAACCACGGTGGAGGCCTGGCATTCCCCACATTCACAAGATGTCTTGTCAGAGGTGAAGGAAGGGTTTGGTAATCAGATAAATCTGTGCCGGGACCGAGGATTGAACCCCAGCCACCAGCATAGAAGTCTGACACCTTACCCCTAGACCACCAGGTCACCAACGTTTATGTATTAAGTTGAACTAAGATGTGCATTTTAACTAAAATTGTATAGCTTAGTTTCAAATTCTATATTAATACAGAAGTTTATCTATACTAAATATGGTTCAATACATTTCAATATAAGTAGTCCGACATTATTAAAATAAAAAGTTATAGCAATAAAACACAATATAACCCAACTTTTTTTTTAATCCAATGAATTGTCAATGCTGAATGAAACTATTAATAATATAGATTATTATTAAGCTTTCAACTGCAACTAAATTTTCAGGATTTAGATGATAGGTGAGAAGAATTGTGGTGTCAATATCTAAACACATGTATATTTTTCACACATTCTATCTTACCTGATTAGATTTCTTGCTCTCAATCGCCTGAATTTCCAGGTAATGGAAGTGGGAATCAATCTGAGAACAAAACATTATGACTAAGGAAGACTTGCTTCTAAATATTCATTTAAGTAACATTTACCATTGCTGGTTGAAGAAAAATAATATGTCTATTAGTTTTATTTTTGGCATAGATTCATGGCTATGTTTGTAAATAACATATATGTAATTGTGTGCAGAATTTAACTGTTGACCCATTGACATAATATGATTATGATTAAATATGTTATAACTCGACAGCTGGGTACAAGAATCAAACCAAGGACCTTGGACTCGGCATGCCAATGCTCTACCACAAAACTATCCTTCTTCACTTGTATGATTGATGAATCATGGATTGCTCAGGGTCCTTCTTCACTTGTATGATTGATGAATCATTGATTGCTTAGGGTCCTTCTTCACTTGTATGATTGATGAATCATGGATTGCTCAGGGTCCTTCTTCACTTGTATGATTGATGAATCATGGATTGCTCAGGGTCCTTCTTCACTTGTATGATTGATGAATCATGGATTGCTTAAGGTCCTTCTTCACTTGTATGATTGATGAATCATGGATTGCTCGGGGTCCTTCTTCACCTGTATGATTGATGAATCATGGATTGCTCAGGGTCCTTCTTCACTTGTATGATTGATGAATCATGGATTGCTCAGGGTCCTTCTTCACTTGTAAGATTGATGAATCATAGATTGCTCGGGGTCCTTCTTCACTTGTATGATTGATGAATCATAGATTGCTCAGGGTCCTTCTTCACTTGTAAGATTGATGAATCATAGATTGCTCGGGGTCCTTCTTCACTTGTATGATTGATGAATCATGGATTGCTCAGGGTCCTTCTTCACTTGTATGATTGATGAATCATGGATTGCTCAGGGTCCTTCTTCACTTGTAAGATTGATGAATCATAGATTGCTCGGGTCCTTCTTCACTTGTATGATTGATGAATCATAGATTGCTCAGGGTCCTTCTTCACTTGTATGATTGATGAATCATAGATTGCTCGGGGTCCTTCTTCACTTGTATGATTGATGAATCATGGATTGCTTAAGGTCCTTCTTCACTTGTAAGATTGATGAATCATAGATTGCTTAAGGTCCTTCTTCACTTGTATGATTGATGAATCATGGATTGCTCGGGGTCCTTCTTCACCTGTATGATTGATGAATCATGGATTGCTCAGGGTCCTTCTTCACTTGTATGATTGATGAATCATGGATTGCTCAGGGTCCTTCTTCACTTGTAAGATTGATGAATCATAGATTGCTCGGGGTCCTTCTTCACTTGTATGATTGATGAATCATAGATTGCTCAGGGTCCTTCTTCACTTGTAAGATTGATGAATCATAGATTGCTCGGGGTCCTTCTTCACTTGTATGATTGATGAATCATGGATTGCTCAGGGTCCTTCTTCACTTGTATGATTGATGAATCATGGATTGCTCAGGGTCCTTCTTCACTTGTAAGATTGATGAATCATAGATTGCTCGGGGTCCTTCTTCACTTGTATGATTGATGAATCATAGATTGCTCAGGGTCCTTCTTCACTTGTATGATTGATGAATCATAGATTGCTCGGGGTCCTTCTTCACTTGTATGATTGATGAATCATGGATTGCTTAAGGTCCTTCTTCACTTGTATGATTGATGAATCATAGATTGCTCAGGGTCCTTCTTCACTTGTATGATTGATGAATCATAGATTGCTCAGGGTCCTTCTTCACTTGTATGATTGATGAATCATGGATTGCTCAGGGTCCTTCTTCACTTGTATGATTGATGAATCATGGATTGCTCGGGGTCCTTCTTCACTTGTATGATTGATGAATCATGGATTGCTCAGGGTCCTTCTTCACTTGTATGATTGATGAATCATAGATTGCTCAGGGTCCTTCTTCACTTGTATGATTGATGAATCATGGATTGCTCAGGGTCCTTCTTCACTTGTATGATTGATGAATCATGGATTGCTCAGGGTCCTTCTTCACTTGTATGATTGATGAATCATGGATTGCTTAAGGTCCTTCTTCACTTGTATGATTGATGAATCATGGATTGCTCAGGGTCCTTCTTCACTTGTATGATTGATGAATCATAGATTGCTCAGGGTCCTTCTTCACTTGTATGATTGATGAATCATGGATTGCTCAGGGTCCTTCTTCACTTGTATGATTGATGAATCATGGATTGCTCAGGGTCCTTCTTCACTTGTATGATTGATGAATCATGGATTGCTCAGGGTCCTTCTTCACTTGTATGATTGATGAATCATGGATTGCTTAGGGTCCTTCTTCACTTGTATGATTGATGAATCATGGATTGCTCAGGGTCCTTCTTCACTTGTATGATTGATGAATCATAGATTGCTCTGGGTCCTTCTTCACTTGTATGATTGATGAATCATGGATTGCTCAGGGTCCTTCTTCACTTGTATGATTGATGAATCATGGATTGCTTAAGGTCCTTCTTCACTTGTATGATTTATGAATCATGGATTGCTTAAGGTCCTTCTTCACTTGTATGATTGATGAATCATGATTGCTTAAGGTCCTTCTTCACTTGTATGATTGATGAATCATAGATTGCTCTGGGTCCTTCTTCACTTGTATGATTGATGAATCATAGATTGCTAAGGGTCCTTCTTCACTTGTATGATTGATGAATCATGGATTGCTTAAGGTCCTTCTTCACTTGTATGATTGATGAATCATGGATTGCTTAAGGTCCTTCTTCACTTGTATGATTGATGAATCATGTGATTGCTTAAGGTCCTTCTTCACTTGTATGATTGATGAATCATAGATTGCTCTGGGTCCTTCTTCACTTGTATGATTGATGAATCATAGATTGCTTAAGGTCCTTCTTCACTTGTATGATTGATGAATCATGGATTGCTTAAGGTCCTTCTTCACTTGTATGATTGATGAATCATGGATTGCTCAGGGTCCTTCTTCACTTGTATGATTGATGAATCATGGATTGCTCAGGGTCCTTCTTCACTTGTATGATTGATGAATCATAGATTGCTCAGGGTCCTTCTTCACTTGTATGATTGATGAATCATAGATTGCTAAGGGTCCTTCTTCACTTGTATGATTGATGAATCATGGATTGCTTAAGGTCCTTCTTCACTTGTATGATTGATGAATCATGGATTGCTTAAGGTCCTTCTTCACTTGTATGATTGATGAATCATTGATTGTTTAAAGGTCCTTCTTCACTTGTATGATTGATGAATCATAGATTGCTTAAGGTCCTTCTTCACTTGTATGATTGATGAATCATAGGATTGCTCAGGGTCCTTCTTCACTTGTATGATTGATGAATCATGATTGCTTAGGTCCTTCTTCACTTGTATGATTGATGAATCATGATTGCTTAGGTCCTTCTTCACTTGTATGATTGATGAATCATGGATTGCTTAAGGTCCTTCTTCACTTGTATGATTGATGAATCATTGATTGCTTAAGGTCCTTCTTCACTTGTACTGATTGATGAATCATAGATTGCTTAGGGTCCTTCTTCACTTGTATGATTGATGAATCATGGATTGCTTAAGGTCCTTCTTCACTTGTATGATTGATGAATCATGATTGCTCAGGTCTTTTCATGTATGATTGATGAATCAAGATTGCTCTGGGTCCTTCTTCACTTGTATGATTGATGAATCATAGATTGCTTAAGGTCCTTCTTCACTTGTATGATTGATGAATCATAGATTGCTCTGGGTCCTTCTTCACTTGTATGATTGATGAATCATAGATTGCTTAAGGTCCTTCTTCACTTGTATGATTGATGAATCATGGATTGCTTAAGGTCCTTCTTCACTTGTATGATTGATGAATCATAGATTGCTTAGGTCCTTCTTCACTTGTATGATTGATGAATCATGGATTGCTCAGGGTCCTTCTTCACTTGTATGATTGATGAATCATTGATTGCTTAAGGTCCTTCTTCACTTGTATGATTGATGAATCATAGATTGCTCTGGGTCCTTCTTCACTTGTATGATTGATGAATCATAGATTGCTTCAAGGTCCTTCTTCACTTGTATGATTGATGAATCATGGATTGCTTAAGGTCCTTCTTCACTTGTATGATTGATGAATCATAGATTGCTTAAGGTCCTTCTTCACTTGTATGATTGATGAATCAAGGATTGCTTAAGGTCCTTCTTCACTTGTATGATTGATGAATCATGGATTGCTTAAGGTCCTTCTTCACTTGTATGATTGATGAATCTTTGATTGCTTAAGGTCCTTCTTCACTTGTATGATTGATGAATCATGGATTGCTTAGGGTCCTTCTTCACTTGTATGATTGATGAATCATAGATTGCTAAAGGTCCTTCTTCACTTGTATGATTGATGAATCATTGATTGCTTAAGGTCCTTCTTCACTTGTATGATTGATGAATCATGGATTGCTCAGGTCCTTCTTCACTTGTATGATTGATGAATCATGGATTGCTCAGGGTCCTTCTTCACTTGTAAGATTGATGAATCATGGATTGCTCAGGGTCCTTCTTCACTTGTAAGATTGATGAATCATGGATTGCTCAGGGTCCTTCTTCACTTGTAGATTGATGAATCATGATTGCTCAGGGTCCTTCTTCACTTGTATGATTGATGAATCATGGATTGCTCAGGGTCCTTCTTCACTTGTATGATTGATGAATCATGGATTGCTTAGGGTCCTTCTTCACTTGTATGATTGATGAATCATAGATTGCTTAAGGTCCTTCTTCACTTGTATGATTGATGAATCAAGGATTGATCTAGGGTAGAGCATTGGCGTACTAATCCAAAAGTACTGGGTTCAATTCCTGTGCTCAGAAATCAATTTGCAATCGATTTAAATATAACTAAATTAAGTTACCAAAACATAGCTGTATTCATACCAACATTAATTTAATCATGTCACATCTGAATCGGTGGACGTGCGGGCAAGGTGTTCCTTCCTGATCTGGATTGCCAACGACTGAAAGGTCGAGTTTCAAATATTTAACAAAGGTAGACAGGGTTTTTTTCCACTCTCACTCCCCCAAAGTGTGAGTACATTTCCTCTCAATTATATTTCCCAATGCAAATATGGGTACATTTCTTCTCAACTATCTATCTCAATTTTGTTTGGTAATACCCTAGACTTGAGAATGTTCTATAACGTAAATCTTTTGAAGAATATATTATTTTTAAAAGATGTTAGATGGATCATCAAAGTTACATCATATTTATTTCATTAAATATAACTTTTATAAAAGAGGTATGACCTCCATAACCTTCAAATGGGCCTAATGTATCCTCTCATTGATCACATATTTTCAGTGAGATGAGTACAAATACATATGTTAGGATTATTAGGGACAGGACAACAATATGTGTGGCATTCAATTAGGAAATAACTGGAACAAAGACAACTTGGTTGTGTTATGTCACAAATAATGTGAACCACTGGTAGGCCCCAAGGAACGTGACATCACTTTGGAAAGCCTTATTGAACTGTTTCAGATGCATCTTAGTGTATTTCTATTAATTATTATTATATAACACTTACCCTTGTTGGCACTTTGGCTGTGAGCAGGAACAAACGACAGGGGGAAAATACCTGCAACAATAAAGATTGTTGTTGGCATGGCCTAGTACAAATGAATAGGTGAGAAGGGTCATTGTGTTACTTGTTGTCGGCATCAAACACAGAGCAGGCCGAGCAAACCCTGATCACTCATATACTGGAGGTGTCGGATGTGAACCAATGTATCTCACTTATGAGAGCATCGGGTTTTAATTGGTTCTCAACCCTATTATCTATACTATTGTTTCTCAATCTGTGGTCCACAGAGAGGACAGTGAGTACAATATTGACAGAGTGAGTCAGTTGAGTGACAATACGTTGTACCACAAGTAGTAGCATTACATGTTAATAGTGCAAAGAAATCAAATATGATAGAAAAAAATTGTCTTTGCTGCTTGTTAAACATATCCAGTAATATAACTTCTGATTTGGACAAGAAAATAGTGGGTAGTATGTTAGGGACAGGTGGGTAGTATGTTAGGGGACAGGTGAGTAGTATGTTAGGGACAGGTGGGTAGTATGTTAGGGGACAGGTGAGTAGTATGTTAGGACAGGTGAGTAGTATGTTAGGGGACAGGTGAGTAGTATGTTAGGGGACAGGTGAGTAGTATGTTAGAGGACAGTGGGTAGTATGTTAGGGACAGTGGGTAGTATGTTAGGGACAGGGGGTAGTATGTTAGGGGACAGGTGAGTAGTATGTTAGGGGACAGGTGGGTAGTATGTTAGGGGACAGGTGGGTAGTATGTTAGGGACAGGTGAGTAGTATGTTAGGGGACAGGTGAGTAGTATGTTAGGGACAGGTGAGTAGTATGTTAGAGGACAGGTGGGTAGTATGTTAGGGACAGGTGGGTAGTATGTTAGGGGACAGGTGGGTAGTATGTTAGGGGACAGGTGAGTAGTATGTTAGGGGACAGGTGGGTAGTATGTTAGGGGACAGGTGAGTAGTATATGTTAGGGACAGGTGAGTAGTATGTTAGGGGACAGGTGAGTAGTATGTTAGGGGACAGGTGAGTAGTATGTTAGAGGACAGGTGGGTAGTATGTTAGGGGACAGGTGGGTAGTATGTTAGGGGACAGGTGGGTAGTATGTTAGGGGACAGGTGAGTAGTATGTTAGGGGACAGGTGGGTAGTATGTTAGGGGACAGGTGGGTAGTATGTTAGGGACAGGTGAGTAGTATGTTAGGGGACAGGTGAGTAGTATGTTAGGGGACAGGTGAGTAGTATGTTAGAGGACAGGTGGGTAGTATGTTAGGGGACAGGTGTGGTAGTATGTTAGGGGACAGGTGGGTAGTATGTTAGGGGCAGGTGGGTAGTATGTTAGGGACAGGTGGGTAGTATGTTAGGGGACAGGTGGGTAGTATGTTAGGGGACAGGTGGGTAGTATGTTAGGGGACAGGTGGGTAGTATGTTAGGGACAGGTGGGTAGTATGTTAGGGGACAGGTGGGTAGTATGTTAGGGGACAGGTGGGTAGTATGTTAGGGACAGGTGGGTAGTATGTTAGGGACAGGTGGGTAGTATGTTAGGGGACAGGTGGGTAGTATGTTAGGGGACAGGTGGGTAGTATGTTAGGGGACAGGTGGGTAGTATGTTAGGGGACAGGTGGGTAGTATGTTAGGGGACAGGTGGGTAGTATGTTAGGGGACAGGTGGGTAGTATGTTAGGGGACAGGTGGGTAGTATGTTAGGGGACAGGTGGGTAGTATGTTAGGGGACAGGTGGGTAGTATGTTAGGGACAGGTGGGTAGTATGTTAGGGGACAGGTGGGTAGTATGTTAGGGGACAGGTGGGTAGTATGTTAGGGGACAGGTGGGTAGTATGTTAGGGACAGGTGGGTAGTATATTAAAACAGATGGTCAACCTGTGCATCTAGTGGTTCAGAGTTGGGAAAAGTATGTGAAATAATGGTCTGGACAATGGAGCCTCCTTGGAAACTGCTCTCAAATTGATATTTATATTTTTAGCTATACAAATCATACATAACATATTTAACACTTTCAAATAATGAGGTAGTACCTGATTTTAAGCCAAAGTTTTATATGTTTGAATGTTGATAAAATGTGAGTGAATAGAGCATAATTTCATAGACACAACACTACCTGATGTTAAAACATAGAGCATAGTTTCCCAGATACAAACGCTATCTAATATTAAAACATAGAGCATAGTTTCTTAGACACACAAATTATCTAATATTAAAATTTAGAGAGAGAGCTTCCTTAAAATGCTACTATGTAAACAAACACACACAATTTAATGTTTGTTTCAAGTTATTCAATTACTATGAATTTCGGCCAAACAATTTGTTAACTATAGTTGTGTTGCTTAAATTATAAATCAAAATGACCAGTTTATTCTCGATTGAAGCCCAGATCAACCCATTAATACAATAACATACTATTCCTAGACAATCTGCTAAAAGACATAGTACAAAATGTATAAACATTTATCAATCTATATACACCTTACATTCTTACTAAAATAACTTATAAGATATTTAAAAAACTTTATTGGTTATTTTATGTGAAGTTTATAATATTTCAAATATTGTAATAATAAAAAACACACCAGTGATCACACAGTCTAAAGGCTCAAATAGATAAAGTTTTGTTGACGGGGTTGGGTGCAGATCCTGGCTGAGTAAATTGGAGGGTGTCTTTTATGCTAATTTATTTATAGTTTTCTCATCCTGTTTACCAAGTGTGGGTTTGTTTCCTCTTAAGGGAGAGCGAGTAATCTTACAGTTTTTAGAGCATTACATTTTGTTTGACAAAATAAATCAAATTTTTCTCCAGTAGCAACCTAGAGTGTAGTTTTCTGCACATGCTAATAGCAACAGATCCTGAATATCTGTCAAGGGTGTCCTGGAATTTTGTCAAACCTTTTTAAATAAACAGAAAAAGTTTTGATAATATTCCAGGACACCCTTGACAGATATTCAGGATCTGTTGATATTAGCATGTGCAGAAAACTACACTCTAGGTTGCTACTGGAGAAAAATTTGATTTATTTTGACCAAAACATTTCAATTCTGTAAATAATGTAAAAAATAATCGTGTTCCCTTCGACCCACACACAATCGGTCCAGCTGGCAGTTCTGAACTAAACTGACACACACACGTCAGTCTGAAACAGAGTGGTTGATGCTGGATGTAGTTTTGTGTTTGTCTTCAATATGGAAGAAAGTGTGTGCTGCAATTGCACTTACTGTTACAAAGAGGAGATAACGAGGGAATCAGAGAGAGAATGTTGGGTGAAGGTTTGGCTACTAAAGCAAGGACAGTAGATAAAACACTCACAGGCCAGAATGCATATTAACAGCATAAACACAGACTGGGTGGTATTATACAATACACTTGTTTTACCAGGAATGTGTGTATAGTTTCAAATGTTCCAAAACAGAGTATATCGAGGAACAGGAAGGAGGGCGGCACACAACCTACCCCCACTCCATTTGGAACAGATGTTCTACTCATCTGTTGGCTCCTTTTCTCAGACCCACTAACTGCTCTGCTCTGCTCTGCTCTATTCCAAGAAACATTATCTGATACCATTTGAATACACCAAAATAATTGTTATTTGAAATGTTGACAGGAAGTGGTATAACTAATAGGTTTTGGACCTGTACGTATACAATAATTACACTATTGCGTGGAGGGAGCATGTAAAACCATTTAGTAAAAAAACCTCAGGATACCCAACCAGGACTCAACCTTGATCTCCCAGTCATCGGTACTCAAGTCTACAGCAAGAGTAGCACCTTAGACCTTGCAATCAACGAAGTGGGTTAGCATGGGTAATTAATAGTAAAAGTAAAATATAAATATCATGTTCTGCAAACCAGAACATGTTAATGATCACTATTGATCACTATTTAACACACAGACTCTTTACAATAGAAATAAGAAGCCATGTTGTTTGGGTAGTAGTGCTGAGATCTGGCATTGCTCAGGCACTTTGGCGAGTAAGATGGGTTCAGTGAGTGAATGAGAAGATGCTTATATGTTTTCCAATACGGGATCATTGATTTGCAAGAGTATTTTTAGAAATGGACAGATTTCTTCCCTTCACCGGCCGAGGGTATTTACTCTTCAAATCCCTAATTTACCAATTTACCAATAGGACTAATTAATTTATAGCTACACTGTTTCCATATTATCATAGGGCTACATCTATCGTTATTATATACAGTAATTATATTAAACAGTACATCAATGACCTTGTTGAAACTAGA
>JBCFYV010004297.1:0-23113 GCA_039000515.1 Timema cristinae | reverse complement strand
CCATTTATTTTTCACTGTGTCTTACGATCCTCTCTCTTATAACTCTGTCTTTACCTGAAGTTTGTTGTTTTTATTCAATACTTTAAAGTTGTAAAATCAAAATGTTATAATCAACAATTAAAAACCAAATTCAAACAATGTAAAATTGCGCATTGATTAGTCTACACATTATAATGCAAAGTCCCCCCTTTGTGTACTCTGGTTTGTTGTTTATTATTATAAAAATGTTTGATTAGACTGAAGACTTCAACACATCAGAAATGATAGAAAGTCAGCTCCAGAGTGTGGGTGCATTGAGTGGTGCTACAAGTGATCAGCTGTTACTAGTGGATATTGGCGAAGTGCACAAAAGCGGGTGTACAGCTACTATGAGTTTGTCAGCTATGGCTTACTTCAAATACCTGGAATTATGTGGTGAAGGAGAGGAAATAACTTTTCATTCACAAATAAGGCCCTCGACTTGACGCAATTTGTTTTAATTGAAAATAGTGTTGGGTCGATTCCCAAACTTTTTTATAAATTCGAATTTTGGGAAAAAAAATTATGAGCCGGTAAAAGAATGTAATGTAATAATAGAAAATACAAATGGTAACTAAATGTTAAAAAAAAAACAAAAAAAAAAAATTATTTCCTTATAACATTCATACATTCGGTTAAGTGTTACACTTATTTTCTGGAGCCTGATTGTTGGGGTTTTTTTTAAAAAAAAAATAATGTTGGTTCTAAACCACCAAAAAACAGTATTAGAGAATTAAAACAAATTTCAATTGAATATATATAGTGTATAAAATTATATAAATAACCAAAATATATTTTTTGAGTACTAAACAACTAACAAAAAATACTAAACTATGATTCGGCTTTGATATTTTTTTCATATATTCTATTAGAGTTTGCTTAAAATTGAAAAAGGGACTTGACACATCGCTTTTAAAAATACGGGTAATTTAAAATATATTTAATGGGGTTTGATATAAAAAAAAGTGTGTTCCTGGAATAGTGAGTATTGTGCTTAACCTCTTTTGACCCAGTATTGTCCATAGTTAAAAACATTATGATCATGTATACACGACATTCACAATTTACTTGGTTGTGTTTCAGCACAGAGTAAAACTGGCGGGTGTATTACTATCACAGCAACACTCCGTCTTCCCGCGTCTGATTGTAAAGCATGCCTTGGAGTTGCAGTCAGTTTTTTGAGTCAGGGTTTGCAAACCACTCCCACACGACCTTGGAAGGCCATCATTCCACAGCTATTTTCTAGATTGAGCCATCCTGAGGCGTACGTTACGACGACGCTGTCAGAACTGTTGTGCCGTGTGACAGAGGATGTCCACATCTTATCACTTTCCCTGCAGTGGTGGGGGGCTGCAACTTGCGGAGCTCGTCTCCGGGCATCTTCTACTACACGTTAGTTATAGATGTATCATGATTCAGTTTTATTAAATAAATTCATATTTCTAAACTTAAATCCAGATTCTTCAATTTTTTAATTTATAAGTTCCACAAAGTAGTTTTTGGGTTTTTACACTTTAATTTTTTTTAATATTGTCAACTAACAAACCTGCAAACAAAGCTATACAGATTAATGTCAGCATTTTCAAATAAACAGCTTTCAAATTCTGTTAATGATTAAATAAATTATCTCTCCGATCACGTATTTGTTTAAAGGGAATTAGGGAAAATGTGCCAAATTTTTATTTTATTTATTCAATATGCAGTTTCTGACCTACTGATTATATCGACACACAAAAATTTCTTTGAGCAAGCTCGAAAGGCCTATCAATTTTGCCAGAAAAGGTATTTCACATACCTTTCAGGGTTCTTTTACAATTGTCACAATCAACATGGTAGTGATGGTCTTTACTATCTCCAAAGGAAGTTGTGCAAAGATTCTTATCACTCAAGAAAATTCTGTCTACCCAGGCTGGGTGTGAACCCACAAACATCGGGCCCCCAAGACCGCCAAGGTAAACTAAAATGAACCAAATACTTGTTTAAATATTTAACTTGAGGATGCCCAGTTGATTAATGATATTCTTCTGGAACACCCTTAACTCCAAACTGAAAATGACACAACATCATTCTACCACAATGAGGCTCTCAACCTTTCATTCAAACAGCTTGCAAAACCTGCCAAATACATAAAACCAGTAACCTATTTACCAACTAGAATGCCAACAATGTCTGCATAATATCTTGGCCACACAGCTGAGTTTGCACCGCCATGACACCAAAAACAAGAACTTAGAAAAATTATTTTCAGCACATGCCTCCCCCCCATAACCCCAACTTTGAGACTGTTACACTGTTAAAGATGTAAGAATCACTAAACAGAGCACAATAGGAATTAAACGGGAAATTTTTTATTAGTTCACTATGTCTCAGCTAAGACAATGGAACTAGCCCATTAATGGATCACAAAGGCTAGAAAACCATGCAACTTATAAATATTGCTTAACTAGACCTGATTTCAACCTTTTGCAATTTGCAACCAAAAAACAATAGATGATTCCCCAGAAAAGTTTTCATGGTTCACAACTAATTTGGCATTGCTGATTCTAATTTCCCTGATCATTCTTACTAAGTACTGTTTTACTAGATCCTAAGGAAGATTCAACAAAAGCATTGAAACATTGAAATGTTTAAATATGTGTTTGTGTTTTTTTTTGATAAAATTCTATCATAGTTATTTATTACATATTATAGGTTCTCATAATTAATTTAAATATTTAAATACATATGAAACACTAGAAAGAGGGTTCTTAAACTTTTAGTAAAAAAAATTATATTTACACAGAATAACAAACGCACAAAAAAAAATCTCGGGGAAATTTTTATCTTAGTTAATTGTCAATATTATTAAATTTCTTTTTAGGATTTTTTAATTTTTTGTTTTGGCTAGGTTTATTCAACACTTGCCTATCTCAAGGGTCTGAGGAGGCAAAATGGAGATTCTGGGGAAGAAGAAGAGGAAGAAAATGAAGATGAAGATGATGAAGAAGACATTGGGCAAGTGTCTGTCCTTAAGACTTGCTTTCTTGCAATTGGTGGACACCCTTTCAAAGCAGGTAAATTTCTTATATACGCTTTATTCGATTTAACTAAATTTTATTTTGAAAGTTTTATTTTTGGGCGGTGTTTGCATTCAAACTTTTTTTTTTAGCATAGGTGTGTGAACTTCAAAAAATTCGACTTCTCTCGAATATTTGTTTGCATTGATATCGATTGGAGAGTAAAATTTTAGATTTGAAGATTATGAAACTTTGCCCCAAAAAAAAAGCTTAAAGTTAAAAACACATTTAGTTTATTGTCTTAAATTTTCTGTTTTTATTTCCATCCCAAACTAGTCCCTTGAAGGAAAACCTTTTTTTACTTTTTGAGGTATTTTGTATATGTATTTGGAAGAAAGTACAGGAAAGGTGGGTTAGAAAACCTAATACCTAGGTCGGGGGATTGGATTGTAACAATCTATTTATTTATTTAAGAGGGAGCCATTACCTCTTTGTCCAGTGGCATCAATGTTAAAATGTGAACTGTTCTTCTTTTCATTGCTAATATGGAACTTTTTGATGAGTGTAAGCATTATTTAACATTTTTTTTTTCACTATTCAATTGATTTTACAATACAAATATTTGAAACATGTTTTAAAAGGGTCCTGAAACCCTCTCCAGTACAGCTGTTGGTTCAGGAAATGCGTCGCATTCACCCTACTCTGGGGTGAACTTGGTTAGGGACCCTTGTTCAGCACCACGCAGAGGATCTCTAGACGTTTTGGCGCAGTTGGACACTGAGGTGGCTCGTGTGGAGGACAATGTTTTCTCTCTCACCTACTGAAAAAGAGATACTCATTGCTGAGAAGCATCGTATCAACTGAAGCCGGTCAGTAAATAATTGTGTAGTCTTTCACAATATACAGGACTGATTTGTGCTAGATAAAGTTAAGGAGTTTGTTAAATAAATTTTGTTCAGTATAAATGTCTGAAAAAATTTTTTTTTCTAAATTATTGCTTGTAAAATTAACTCAAATTGAAAATGGTATGGTGCTATGAAAATAAAAATGAAGGCTAAAATTCTTCTTTTTCTTTAAATATTTGCTTTTGGTCACAGTATGATACGTCAAAATAGCCAGTTCAAATAGTTTTACTGAAGAAGGATTTAAGTTATTTTACTATTACATTCATTATTGTTCCCCCGCCCTGTCATTATATAATATACACACACACACACACACACACACTTCCCATACCAGGTTGCTAGACCTATTGTAACATGTAAGTTATTCTTATTGTAATGTTAAGAAGAAAATAGTAACAGTGCAATTAGTATTAGTATTTTTCTAATATTTTCGCCAACTGACGCCATGATCTATGAACAAAATATTTAGAGATTTTATATTGTTAATATGGTAAATTTTTAAACTTGATAAGCAAAGGGGGGTTTGGGGGGGGATCAAATTTTTCTTAAGGAAAAACAACTAGGACCTATATAACAAATCAAATGTCTTTACATTAAACAGGCTCTTTAAGGAAAACCCTTTTCGCTTTTTGAGGTATTTTGTTATGTTCAGTCTCTGAAAATGTATATATTTAATATTGTAAAGTAGCATTTGGTGTAATAATTTTTTTTAACATGGTTTCTTTTGATATAGTTTTTTTTTTTATAAATTGGTTTTGTATTTGTTTGTGTGCTCTTTGGACATTTCCCGCCATTTTTTTGGGGTTTCACTCAATTTTTTTGAGAGTTGAAAGGGGGGGGGAAGGAAAGTCATTTTGACTTTGAAGAGTATGTAGTGTATTTCAGCACAGTATCAGTACATATAGGGTATCTGCCATAAGGGGTGCAATAATTGCTGCACAAATCTTTGTCCACGCGTGAGTCGGTGTTACAGGCCCTAAAGAGTGGCCCCTTTTACAGAAACCAAGTGAGAGTTTGGGGAAAGATGTCACTAAATTTAACCCTTGTTTCTCATTCCTTCCTACTCTAACCATCATCCCACAAGGTAAGCCCCCATTGTCAATGAACCTCCAATTTGACGAGGTAAGCTACTCCTATAAACAACTTACTATCAAATATAGTTCACTTCCCCCTTTCTTTCGCTGATATTTTCTCCTTTGTTGACTGGAACAAACATGTTATATTTGGCCAACCTAACAGAAAAATGTATGTCTGCAAGTTAACATTTAAACCCCGCACATAAAAAGTAATTTTTACATCTCATTATTTCTCTTTTTCACCAGAACAAAGCAGATATGGATGTTAAAATTCTCATCAGGCAACTCAGGACCTAACTACATTTCAAGAAACATTTTAGAACAGGCAACCCCAGAATAAATGCACAAAAACAAACCTCAAGTCATATTTAATTAAATTTCATAGACATTAAGTAAATTTTCCAAGGTGTATGATAGTCCCCTAACTAGAACACTATCATAGTATAGTAACCTGCTACATACATACTTTGGTTGGACACAAGTTTAAAGGGAAAGTTTTAACTGCCAAGTATCAGTTGGCAAGTGAGAGCGAATTTTTTAAAATTTTGTTCAAAATACCTCCTATTTATTGACTTTATAACATAATAGTGTACTACAATTGATTTCATAGACCACTATCTAGTGGGGGTTTGGGAGTTTTCATGACCTTGCAAATCTCCTAATAACCCAAGTTTGACTGATTTGTGTAGCGATTCTACTCTTTGTTAGTTTTTTTTAAATTCCTAGCTCTAGTTGAACTACATCCTGGCTTCTCCTCAACTTGGGGAACCTTTGTGCTCATTCTTAGGACAGCCAATCAATTAACGAGTATTCCTGATTAATTTTTTACTTGAAAAATCACTAATCAAAGTAGTTTAATCAAGTTAGTTCCATGCTCCTTCATTAGGATATAAATTTTAATATCCTAACAGGGTGGTAACTGAAACTTGACTTTCAAGGCAATGTACTAATGTGGTTAACATCTTGATAAAATCAACTTAAAATTATCTTCTCTCAAAATTTTTAGCAAAATCACATATCCTACAAGTGTTTTTAAAAAAGAGATGGCTCAATGGCAAATAATTGTATAATAAAGGGATTTGATAAAACTTAAGAAAAAGGTATAATAAACTTCTAAGAAATAAAAGTGATTAAGGAAAAACCCACCTAGGGAAAGAGGAAAAAATGTGGAAAGAATCCAATGCACGTATCCTAGTAAGATATTTGTTTAAAGACAAGCTGTAAAAGAGAAATAATAACATTTTAAGGATGGGAAAGATCATATTTGCAGAAGAGTGTCCTAGCATAGGGATCTGTAAGTAACTGCTCTAGGTCAGAGCACATACTAGTGCGGGTCTCTCGACAAGCATGATCTGCAGATTCAACGCCATCTTGGGTTCTTCCCGACATGGGTTGTAGATGTTGTTGGGGTCCAAAAGCCCTGTGGCACCCCCTCAAGTTCCTTGAAAAGGCTTTTCTGTGTAATTGTGAAATCTCACCTTATTTAGAATGGGTTAATTAAATTCACGGTTTGGGGGAAGGGGAAGGTTTAGGAGATGTGGGGAAGAAAACAACAAAGAGGGTATTGTGCAGATAGAAATTTGAAAGTCAAGGTCAGCATCTGAGCAAACTGGTTTTTGGGAAGAGAGGGGGTAAGAGCCTAAATAAAGTAGTATGAAAATACAAGACAGTATTAGGCAAACCTTAGTGCAAAGGATAATACTGAACTAGAGTAAGGAAGGAAGGAAGGAAGGAAAGATAGTGGAAGATGGAGACATTTTACTAAACTGATCCAGCACAGGCTGCAAACAGTTGATGATTAGTGCAAAAGTGTACTAAGTACATATTTATTAATTTGGAAAAAGCTACAGGAAAGGTGAATGGGAACATATAAAAGGAACAAACACAAATGGCTTTACATTGTAAATAAGAACACAGTTCATACTACAAAAATGACTGTTTTTTGAAGAAAATCAATCGCTACCTTCCCAATCCCCTGACCTATGAATTGTCCAACACAATCCTAAAAGAGAAGACTATAAAACACAAAAGGGAGAAAAAGGAAATTTGGTAAAGAATGATAGCACATTTAGAAACTTCTCAAGTAACATTTTTAGAATCCTTAATGTTAAACTTCTCTGATAGATCAGCGTTAGGGGAACATTTGCACTCTAGATTAAAAAAAATATTTAAGTACTCAAACATACTTTTATTAATCATTTTAAAACTGTGCTTAAAGAGAATTAATTTCAATCATAATTAATTTTTCAACGATTCAAAAACAAGATATTTACTCTTTAAAACATAAATGTTCTTTTAATTGAGAAAATATTAATATGATTGGTCATTTCAAATATATTTAATTAAGCTATTAATTTTTTTTATCTCAATTTCATTAGAAGTCGTTCTGTAAATATTTATATTTAATTTACAAAACTAAGTTTTAAAACCCAACTCAACTCAAAAAGGGGGAAAACTTTTTGAGAAGATCAATAGATAAAGACCAAATCAATACTTTTGCTTACTGACCTCTACCTAGCAACCAAGAAGTTCAATTATTACTTAATGTAAATATCTAGTTAGAACAGGGACTATTTTTGAACATTTTTAAACAATTTTTTACTTTGCCTTCTCTTCTGCAGAATTAAAAATATAAATTTTAAATAAATCGCTCCTTGTTGATAGTTGGTGTTCATTTTGGGCAGTCTGCATTCCATTACATCTTTTCTCCCGAAACACCACATGGGAAAAATTTTTTCAAGATAAATTTGGTAAGTTCTTAAATACTCAAAACTTCCGATTACACATTTTAGTGCATGCTAATGAACACATCTTAATTAAGTAATACAAAATTTCAAAGTTATTTCAACTAAACCAATTTAGCATGTCATCTATTATTAGACTTCTTTTGTTTAACTAAAAGATTAATGAATAATATTTGAAAGTATCCTTACTAATATTTAACCATTATTTAAGTATTTAAATTTATATACAAATAAAAAAAATAATAAAGTATTATCTAGTTATTAATCTCATATGAAACTATTTTAAATGTTTCAATTTAATCATGTACCTTTAAATTATTTATATTAGGGTATATGGAGTATTTGAAAATTGTATTTTGAATTGAGTTTTAAAATTCCCCCTTGAAAATGGTTTTAATAAAAATTTCTCAAAAAACTTTAAAAATTCGAGTACTCAAAATATTTGAGTTGAGTATATTTAACTCAATTTTAAGATAATTTAGGATGAACAAATTACTTAAATTTTTCCCTTTTGTCTGATGAAAAGAAACCTAAATGGTACAACTATATTAAATTTTGTTAGATAAATTTATGTGTTTCATAAATTTTTTCGCTAAAAATAACCAATTTTAATAATGTATATTTGTATTTAGCGCCAATACATAGATCTATTACAAAAAAAAACCCTGGAACTATCTGTATCGCAAACATTGTTTTATGTTTAACAATGAGGATGCCAATGGCAAATGTTTTTATTAAAATGGAAATTGATAAAAATGAAGTCTGCCTCGCTGAGCTTGGGGTAAAGTGCTTGCCTCAGGAATCAATATTTATGGGTTCAAAACCAGCCAGATCAATAATTTTTCTTGACCCAATAAAAATTTGTAGCAGGATTTATTTGGAAAGGGAATAAATTTCATTGGTCCCATGATGGTTGTGGCGTATAAAAAAACCCCTTAAAAGGTGTATGAAAATACCTTTCCTGACAAAATTAGTAGGAGCACTTTCACTTTCGTTCATAGAAATTCTCATGTGATGATATAATCAACGGTTCAAAAGCTGCACATTAAAATACCTAAAATAAATAAATAAATTAATGGAAAAAATGAAGAAAAAAAAAATTTAAATAAATGCAGATTTAAAAATGAAAGCCCCACTTGGGGAAGAGGAAAGATGTGGAAAGAATCCAATGTGAAAAGGGTGACATTTTCTTTTTCTGTCTTTTATAGTGGAAAGAAAGTAACACACACATGGATTCAAACGGGAGTAGTTTTGTGTTTGTCAAAAAATGTCTTTCTCTTTCCTTAGTTTTCATTTGTTTAAACAACAATGCCTAAAATTACTCTATTTGCATTCAAATGTGTTTGTGACTGCTACTATAGAAGACAGAAGAAAGGAAGAAAATGTCACCTTTGTGCAGTGGATTCTTCTCACAGTTTCCCTTTTTTCTTAGTTAGGCTATGTTCATTAAATGTACACTTATAGTTTATCTATGTTTTTTCTTTATTTTTTATCAACATTGTTCTCTTTTACTCAAACTTGAATACAACTCACTATTTCATTCAAACTCAATTCATATTTAAAAAATACCTACTCTCATACATCAAATTTTAGACCTTAAAAAATTTTAATCTTCTTATAACCCGTTTGGTAGCCGCAGGGTTTTTAAGGCGTCACTCGTAATCGACAAGCTGCCAACAGAGGGATGATTGGGTTTGACCCCGGGTTTGGGGTTTGTACTGAGAGTGTTTTTTCACTAAAAAAATTTTCCACTCTCCTCCAAACCAAATGCATATACAATTCTTTTAAATACAATTTAATTACCCCTAACACATTAGATTATATTATATTTGGAAGAAGGTATAGGAAAAGGTGGATAGAAACATATAAAAGGGGACACACACACAATATGCCCTTATAATGAAAAGAAGAACACATTTCGCACTTTACACTGCTGCCAATTTACAAAGAGGTATGGTTGCCTCTTAAAGAAAATTGATCGTCACCGCCCAATCCCCGACCTAGGTTTCATTCTATCAGAACTCATCAGGGAGGAGCGTGAAATGCGCAACGCAACTTCTTAAGAGAGAGAACCAAAAAAACAAAAGGGAGAAAAAGGGAAAAAGGTAAGAATGATAGGACACATAGATAGGAACATGTAAAAGGTATAACATAAGGACAAACACAGGAAAAGGACATGGATGCGAAATTATAATGATATAACTCAATAAAGGAAAACCTCTTTTTGCTTTATGAGGTAGTTTTATTATATTTAGAGTATATATATTAGAGTAATTAGTACATATATGTAAAACCCCAAATGGGTATTTAAGACGAGGTGTTAAAAAAATTATTTTTAAACTATATTTGCCTGTTTCATTACTATAGGGGAAAGTATTGCAGAAGTCTTCAGAAGTTGAAATCTCCTATCAACCCACGGGGACCTCAGGAATCTTGGCAGCCATTAAAACAACTTCAGGCACGCCTGCACAGCGACTCAGAAAAGGGCGGCCTACTCCATACGCATGCAGGATGTCAGTCCACATTGGCCCGCCTCAGCAATACCGTATAGCTATGCCTGGAGTATCTTCAGTCCCCAGGAAGATTATTCCATTGCATCTGTGGATAACAACATTGCTGTTTTGCCACCAAAACCAAACCCAAGAAGCTCATGTTTCATGGGAGTGATGGGCAGATGTGAGTTCCAAGTGTAAAAATTTAGAAATCTCAAATGTTAAAAGACCATAAAATTCGGAAACGATAATTGAATTTAGTAGGGATGGACAGGAATTAAATTTTAAATCAGGACGAAAACAGGGGAGGTAATGAGTCAAAATATTTGGACAGGTACGAGAACTTATAAAAATTAC
This sequence comes from Timema cristinae, assembly GCA_039000515.1. Classification (NCBI taxonomy): domain Eukaryota; kingdom Metazoa; phylum Arthropoda; class Insecta; order Phasmatodea; family Timematidae; genus Timema; species Timema cristinae. The sequence goes on along the minus strand of JBCFYV010004297.1, from coordinate 12,525 downwards.
AAATTTAGAATATTTTTAGACTTAAATATATATTGTTTTAAAAATAATATGGTAATACTTTTAAAAGCTTTTACATGATTAAATATAATACAAATAATATGAAATCTTAAAAACATAATAAATTAGGGCTGTCAAACTCGATTTCCTCAATAAACCCTCGATTCTTACTGGTATTGAAAGAATCAAGAATCAATTTTAACATTATGATTGTCGCTAACGTCATTTCTTAGCTCTCAATAAAACTGGCAACAAATTAAAACGGCAACTTTCAGAATAGGTAATAACCATTTATCTCTCATATTAGTTCAGTTGTTGTTTCACTTAAATTCCCGCAATTGTAAATATACAGTATTGCCCTAAATATAATATGAACCTAACATTTTGAGGTGTTCTGAATGAAAAAAAAATGGTCTCAAATATAATAGGCCCTTTGATATTATGACAGTAACAAGAGGTAAAACTTAACAACTTTGACATACTTTTTATTTTAAGTAAAAGTTTATGTGAGACTGTCAGAATACATGAGTTGATTTTAAACAAACAATCAATATTTAATACGTAGAATAGGGATGGCAATTTTCCTTTTAAAATATTGATATTTCTATCATTATTGATATATCAAACGTGTTGTATTGAGGATATTTTTACCAAATTAAGATGGCCGCTCTCTGTAATTATATTCTTTGGGCACTTTCAATTTCTAATGTTTTATTTAGCTCTTTGAATAAGTCAAGTTTAATAAAAATAGAGGGAAAAATTGTTTTATTTTTTTTAATTCAATAGATTTAGAGATAGTACTATATATCGTTACCAAAACACTTCATCACTAATTTCTGGGGAGCTAACTTGCATTAGGATCAGTTATGGCGAACAATTTTATATTTTTGTAAAATGTGAAATGTGTTCTTCTCTCCTTTATAAAATCTGCAATTTATTGCATTAATTTGAGTTTATATGAATTTTTTCTTTTGGGTATTTCACTTTTGAAGATCTGTAGTGTTTGATAAATATCATAAGATCATAAGATTAAAATTTCAAGTGACCATTGTTTGGTTGAAATGGGCGAGTCCAAGTTTTGCGTTGAGGGGGGAGTAGGGTATCAGGCACATTAGATTTTTTTATACAGTAACAAGTAACAACTAGAAATAAATATATAAAAATTGTTTTTGACTGTTTTACAAAGCTAATCTCTTTTATTTTACAAAAAATTTAGTTACTAAAAAAATTATTTTCAAGTAGCCCTACTAAAGTATTTAATTTTGCTACTAGTACAGAAATTTAAAATTTTTCTTTCTAATGTCATTAATTCAAAACTGCATGTTCATCTAACGCTCCTATTTTGGTGAATTGAATAGTTGTGTTCTCAACGATTTTTAAATTTTATACCTTTTTTATTAGTTTATTTACAAATATTTGATTCAATGAGGTTTCTTTTGTAGGTAATAAAAACATGTTTACTATAGTGTAATTCCTAATTATTTTATTATTTTGACTACTGATTTAATACTTGGAAAAGTGTTTTTTTGTACAATTGATAATTTTTTTTGTAAAAAAAAATTTTTTTGTAATAATTTGAATGTTTTATGGAGGATAAAAAAGTTTAAGAAATTGAAATTGAGAATAGAAAATTCGAGGTTGAATTTAGGGAAATTGGAATCGAGAAGAAAACAGGTATCATGACATCTCTAATAATAGCTAGTGGTTTGCGAATAGAATTTTTATTTAAACTAATTTAAACAAATATTGAATAATACAAGTCGAATATTTAACTTTAATACATTATTTTTATTATTTAATATTTTTTGAAAATGGTTTTTTAATATTTATATTGGAAGAGTACAAAAAAAAAAATTATGTACCTTTTTAAATGTACCATAGTTTTAAACTCTTTTAATGTTCTCTAATTTAACATCTCTTAAAATGGTGACCGGGCAGTCTAGTGGTAAGGTGTCAGACTTTTGTCTGAGGGTCCGGGGTTCAATCCTCGGTCCCGGCACAGATTTATCTGATTGCCAAACCTTCCTTCCCCTTTACAAGACTTGTATTAATCACAACTTGTGAATGTGTGGAAGGGCAGGCCTCCACTGTGGTTAGGATTTCATGTTAATTTGTAGGTCCTCTATTTCATCTCACAATCACCCACCATTACACATTATTGTAGGTTATTATTATAATTCATACTCCTCCTACTCTCCTTTGCTTGGAAAAATTCTGGCTTTTAACCATTTCGTCAATAAAAATATTGACAGCTAAAATGTTTCAGTACATGGTAAATTATTACCACTCTGAGCTATTATATGCATTACAAATCATACATTGCGCCATTGGACAAAGAAGTAATGGTTGCCTCTTGAAGAAAATCGATCGTCACCACCCAATCCCCCGACCTAGGTTTTATTCTATCGGAACTCATCAGGGAGGAGAATCGATTCTTAGTTCTCAATAACATGGGAAATAAAAACAATGCAACATTCAAAATAATGTAATAAAGGATTTCTCCATATTAATTTAGTTGCCATTTCACTTAAAAACAACCCCCTCTGTGGCGTAGTTGGCTAACGGCTTGTCGTGTTGAGCTCGACCGTCGAGGATGGGGAGATCGAGGTCGAATCTTGGTCGGGTGAACTGGGGGGGTTTTTCCTAAATGGTTTTCCATGCTCCTCCACGCAATGTGGGTTCACTTCCTCTAATTCAACCTTCCAATTCTTAATCCATTAGCGTAATTATACTTAAAGCGTATAACCCGAACGGGTAGTAAGACGCGGTGCTAAAATAAAACTTAAATACCATTTAAATTGTAAATATACTATAAGGGGCCCGAATATAGTACAACCTGAATATTATAATTGACCCTAACATTTGAGGTGATCTATATGAAAAATAAATTGTCTCAAATAAAAATATGACCGACATTATGACATTATTAAGTGGTAAAAACTTAACAACTCCGACACCCCTTTTTAAAAGTAAAAGTTAAGTGAGACTGTCAGAATTTTAAGAATTGATTCTAAACAAACAATTGATTAAAATATGTAGACTAGATTGGGAAAATTTTTCCCCATAGTGTATTGATATAAATATCATTATGTGTTATATCACAATGTGTATTGGAAAGCTACTATATTCCTATTAAACAAATGGTCAATTCCCTATAATTATATTCTTGGTCACTTTTCAATTATTAATGTTTAATTTAGCTCTTGAATAAGAGAGTTTAATAAAAATAGAACAAAAATCGACATAGTTAATAAAAAGGGAGCAAAAAAAAAGTTTATATTTTTTTTTAAGTCTTTTGATTATTGATATATTGTTGCCAAAACTTCATCACTAATTTTGGACGAGCTAACGTGCATGGATCATTTAGGGTAGATGACTTGAAATTTTCGTTACCTGTGAAATGTATGCTTCTTTCTGTTATAAAATCCAGAAATTTATTGAATTAATTTTGGGTTTATTTGAATTTTTAGTTTTGAAGACTTTTTGTGTGTTTAATAAATATTTTAAAATTGTGGGGATTAAAGTATTTAAGCGATCATGTGTTGTAATGGTTGCATTGAGGGGGGTTAGAGGGGAGGGGGTAGACTATCAAGCACATTAGATTTTCTTTGTAATAAAGCTTAGGAAAATAGTGAAAAAGGAAATGTTTAGGAAATCCAAATCGAGAAACGAAGAATCGAGCGAACTTAAGTATCAGAATTGAGAAAAACAGGTATTGTGAATCTTAATTTTAAACTTTCAAGACTATAATGATAATTTTTGTTCTTAAATCAATCTCATTTCTTTAGTCTCACACTCTCTATTTATATAACATTTTATTAAATTTGAAAGAATTGAAAAAGGGTAAAGATTAAGGTGGATAGAAAAATATAAAAGGAACAAACACACTATGGATTCTTAATCAAAAGAAGAATACAGTTCCCCACTTTACATTGCTACCATTGGCCAAAGAGGTGAGCACTGCCTCTTGAAGAAAATTTATTGTAACCAACCCTTTTCTCCAACCTTAAATTTCATATTTATAATATTTTGAGAGTGTGTATGTGCATGCATGTGATGAATAAAACAAAATTCATACAGCTTTTAATGAGTATTATAATTCATAATAAATAATAGTTTTTTTTATTTGTTTCAGTTTACACTTACCTGTTTAAAGGACTCGAAGACTTGCACTTGGATGAGGGGATCATGCAATTCCTCAATATCGCCAACACAATGATGTGGCGTAGTGGCAGCAGTGGTGCTGTGTACAGAGCCCGCCATTATTCTGTTATCCCACTGGGTCCTCGTAGGGTCTTATCAGCGGGGTTGATGGTTGTTGTTCCGTTATTTGGACTTTACAAGAGATGGCAGCAGAGAGAGGCCACCTCTCTCTTGCTCAAGGGACAGTCTTCGTCTAGTGCGCAGCCCTCCGTAGAAAGTTAGGTTGAATCCATTATTTTATGAATCAAAATATTAATTTTACCTATAAATCCAGAATCGAATGATGGAAATGTGTACTAGGAAGAAAAAGAAATAATAATATAAAAAAAGAATAAATGTCAATTTTTTTTTTAGTCGGTTCAATATAAGAGTCATACATTCATTTAATTGTTAAATTAATGGCCCAGGGTCTGGTTGTCAAGTTTATCCTATAACTAATCCACATTAAATTAATTGTAAATTAATGACGCGGTTGCTGTGTTAAACTTATATGTATAATAGGGATGTGCAAAGTCCACTTTTTCAATTCAAGTTGAATGTATTAAGTATTCTCAAAGCTGAATTGAATTTCAAATATTTTTTTTAGAAGGTGTTTTTGTGCTTAAAAAAAATTTGATGGGGCTATTTATAAAAAACTATGCACTAAAAACTAATTGGAAAATGTTTTATTAAAAAATTGTTGCTAATATTTTGTTTTATTTTAATAAATCAAGTTAATATTCCCATTTACAATTAAATTACTCACCCCAATATACTTATATTATTAATTAAAAAAATTTTTTTTTTAAACACCACATATTGTTTACCTGTTCAGGCTAGACGCATCATATGAATATTGATTTGTAATATAAATGGCAGCTTAGAATGGCATTATTTGACCATAAATTGATTATTTTAGCCATAAATATTTTGGGGAAGCTTAATAATTGACGAAGCCGGAATTTGTTTTGAAGTGAAGTTGAAACTGATATTTGGTTTGAAACCATTCAGAAGTTTCAAATTTTCACACACCCCTACCTAAAATATAAGTTAGATGAAGATTTTTTTCTCTGAGAAAGTTTATTTGCACATTTTACACTTCCTCCTGAAGTGTTCCTATTGAACATATCAACAGATCAAACAATGAGGCAGTAACATATTGAAAGTAAAACAACAAAAAATTATCTCTATTTTTTATCCCATTACAGCAGTTTGTAAAGTGTGAACTATGTTAATCTCTTTTGCACTCTCTTTCATACATAATATTTTTTATCTTTCTATTGGTTAGTGATTACTCTTTATCTTTTGTTTTTGTAGCCGGCGCTGGCCAAGTGATGCGGCCCTTTAGAATTGTTCTACAGTAAACTAACTCCTTTGTTGAAGGAGCAAGTATAACTGACTTAGACAACCGGAAGGAATGGCCCCTTCCTATTTTGAAGCAAGTGGCTTACTCAACTAATGGAGGAAACACCCAAAGATCTGCTCGCAAAGTAAAAAACTTTATTCTTTCCACATGAGAAAAAAATGGCTGTTTATTTCAAAAACATGTATCACAAATGCATTCCTTTTAAACATTTTTAAAGATTCATTTTTATTTCTTCTTTTTTTATTATGGGTTTCTTTTCGTTATACAAAAATATGTAAATATTTTGCTTATGGTTGGATAAAAAATTTTTGAAAACAAAATGTTTGCTTATTGATTGATTGTGAAGTCTTGTAGGATCTAATTGCTTTGTTACTGAAATCTGGTTTCTTAACCGGGTTTGGGAACTATGGTGCCATAGGCCCATGCTGGCTTGTGGTGGCAAAGCACTCGCACATATTCCTACTCCGTTGCTGTCATGTCCATCCATTGGTTATATCATTGGTCGGGGTGATTGGGTCACTTAGACAATGTTCTTGTGGATCTCACCACAGGGGAGGTAACAAAATGTTTATTCTCATTATGTTTAGTTTTGGGTTATTTATATAAAATGCTCAATGTTGTAATTTATTGAATCAATGTCTTTACAAACATGTTATAAATCTCCAATTTGATAGTATTTTTATATATATAGTGAGCTTTTTCTAACGATTAATGTTTTTAAAATTAATATTTCAGGTGGTACATATTGATTTACAATGTATCTTTTGAGAAAGGCAAGACTTTGCGAGTACCTGAAAAAGTTCCATTTCGCATGACTCCTAACATTAAAGCTGCTCTTGGTGTCAAAAGGGGTAAAAGGTGAGTAAATAATGAAATTAACTTTGACCTGTATTGAAGCCCTATCAATCAGAAAATGGTACTGTCATTTCTGAAAACCACCAAAAATTAAAATGATCCTATTGTTAGATGAGGAATTCCCAAGGGCATCCTGAACAGTTTCATCAACATAGCAAAAGTAAAATCCCCTACTTGCAGGTCAAACAACTTATAGTAATTAGAGATGGACCACTCGAATCTTCAAATCCTTGAATCCACTGAATCCTGACAAGTAAACGAGATTAGAGGATTCGGTGTTTTACTGGTTTCAATGGTTGAATCTTTAACCCCATAAACAAAGCATAATATTTTGGATTCAAAAAATTTCTTAGACTGTATCCGAATAGTCTACTTATGCGGCGTCACTTTGGCTCGTGGCGTTGATAAACTGCATTGGCAATCACGTGACCCAGTGTAGATCTGTCCGAAGAGTCCGGACTAGACCGATGCAGTTTTCTCGAGGTCTTGGTAAAACCATTGATACGAAAGCTACGAGCCCTGCAGCTTTGGTGCGGTGTTTTTACTGGCAATGGTTTTAGTATTGGCGTTTCGTATGTTGAGCACAGACTTACACAAATTATTCGGTAGGAAGCAGCACTGTGGGGCCCCAAGTGTGTTACCGTTTGAATAGTTTGATGCAGTCTTCACTATGAAAACCGTGAGAAGTTTTAAATTATCAAGTCTGCATCAAGTCAAGTGTACTAGACTATTTGGATACAGCCTTAGTTAGGCCTACTTGAAAAGCACAAATTAATCCGTAATCTTTATTTTGTCGGACAAAAGAGATTAGCATGAAAAAAATCGTTATTTAAAAAAAAAATTGTTAGGTGTGGAAAATCTAGTACGCCACCCTCCACCTCTATGGAAAACTTGGACTTGACCGTTTCGACCAAAGCTCATTCTAAAACTTTCATCTTTACGAACAATCTTGTAAATATTTTAATGAACACATTAAAACTTTTCCCTAAACTTAAAATCAAAACTAAAATTTAAAAAATAAACTCAAAATAAATTAAAAAAATTACAGCTTTTTTTTAACAGAAATAAGAACACACTACAGTGATAAACAAGTCGGCCGTCTTTACACACAATACAAAGTCGGCCGCCCTGACATATAATATGTTACTCGCCAGAGTGATGTTTTTTTATAAATATATTGTTAATTCTTACTACCCAACTGGTTTTAATTATCTACAACTTTTCAAAGAACTTCAATTTATGCATACGATCCTTAAGTTAGACATTTTTTTTGTGTTTCATGAAAAATAAATACTGTCGACAGTCAAACACCGATAAAACTGTTTATTTATGCCTACCGGCCTATGTATTGTCAATCGATTGTTTGTTTAAATTGATTCAGGTAATCTGATCACCTAGTAAATGCTCTTGAGTTTTAATAATCAAATAACGACTTGCTAATTTATTATTTGTTTTTAAATTGATTTTAACTAAGAGTTTATTATTATTTTAAATATGTTAGTGAAGTGATTGTAAAATATTCAAACGTAGTCCTGCCTTATAAAATGAGAATGAACATATTGGGAGTCTAAAAAAAAGTTTGTGTGTTAAATAGAATGTATTCTCAGAAATTAATATATTGCAAAAGTCGAGTAATTTTTGTTTTTACATGAAGATAATTAATGATATATAATACAATGTTAATAAAACATATTTAGGCATTATTGAGTTCACTATTTCCAATGTATGTTTAAATGTTAAGCATGTTGCTTAGTCCTTTTTTTAATATGTTTGTATTTTAATTTTTGCTATCTTTTTAAATAAATTATAATCCTTCAATGATGTTTAAAAGTTGATCAAAAGGTAACAGGCCTAATCTATTTGTTTATTTCACATGTTTTTTTTTAGAAACTTAATCATTCTATCAACACTTTTAAAAATAACTAAAAGACACTCAATTTTTGATTGATTTGATTTCATAACAGAAATATAGTTTAAAATTGTTTAATTTGTTTGGGTTTTAAACCCCAGTATTTTGTGAGGGGGGTTGGGGTTATTTTAAAATTGAAAGCATGATTGAAATAAATCCTAATTTACAGTTTAGGCTTATAGCGTGTAATATTAGTCTATTTGTAAGTCATTAAATTTCTAATAATTTGCTAGACTGATTAGATATTCAAGATTCAAAAATAAAATGTAGATTTGGATTCGAGAAATGGTGGATTTGACCATCTCTAATTGTTAGTTTTATCATCGGTATGAACTTATATTTCCTTATCTGTTTTTTAATCTTTGGATAACCCGCAACCCAGTGCAGTGCGTGCATATAATTATTTTTTATCCACTAAACTCCTACCTAGAAAAATTTTGCTTTAAATTTTACTAAAAAAACAATTAATTGCATAGTAAACATTGATTAAGATTAATTGCTGATGCACTAATAATTGCCCAATAATGATTCATCCGTATCCGCATCGGGAAAACCCCCTAATGTGAAGGTAGAGGTTCGTTCACCTCTTGTCTTGGTGCACTTGAAGGCGTTTTTTTTTCCATTGATTCATCACGTAATTTGCCCATTCCCTTTCCACTAATGATGAGTACTTTCTCTTCGCTTTCTTTTTATATTAACCCATTAATAATCTTGTCGAATTTAATATTTTTATTCTTTTTACCTTAAATGCACCCTAAGTTTGCAAAGTAATTTTTTTGGAAACAATCATAGAGTATACCCTATGGTTATTAACCCTTGATAAAAAAATGCAGCGTGAATAGTGAACATTTTCCACCACTAATTTTGTACTTCCCTTTATGGGGTGCAAGGTTTCCTCAAGAGAGAGCCAAAGAATATATAGTTTTAATAAAATCACTAATTTTGGGAAGGATTATTTCAACCAATTAATAAATAATAATTTGCAATATTGTCAGGAATGTGAGGAAAGAAAACATTGAGCCCATCTGCTTCCATTGTCCAGTGCTTAAGGTATGGTTTGTGATGTAAGAACCTTGTAATTTTTATTTATTCAAGGTGTTTAACGTACACTTTCTGAAATGACTGATTAAATAAAGAAAATAATTATAGTTTAACTTAAATCAGAATAAAAACAACATAGAGCCCCTAACCATTAATTTTATCACTGTGAAAGGGTAAACCCAAAATTTCATCAAGGATACTTTTTCGACCATTTCTATGAATCAAGCCAGGGACCCCTAGCTCAGTAGATATACCTTAACCAACAGAACTACAGTGTTGGACTATAAACCTTTTCAAATTTTTGGTAATTATTAATTGTGTAGATTTCTAGCATTGGTAGAGAGGAAAATAATATTAAGCATTTTGGATGGAAAATAATACTGATTACCCTGTGCAAAAATAAATGAGAAAATACTGCAAAAGAGAGTAAAAAAGAAGAGAAATGGAGATGGAGAAAGGAACAATGCAAATTTTGGGAACAGAGAGGTCTAACTAGACTTGATCTTCACTATATGAGAGCTTATGGTAAGAAAAGTACCAATTTGGGAAGGATTTGGAAATTGAATTTATAAGATTTGGAGAAGACATGTGATAGTTTGGAATAAGTTAAATTTTGGGAAGTAATGGTGGAGGCTGGAGGGGAAACAGTAGTAATGAGTGTGAAGAGTATGGATGAGAAAAAACATGAGTTGTGTTAAGATGGAAAAATAGAGTGAAGCAGGGAAGTACTCTCTCACCACTACTATTTGTAATGGAAATAAAAAATGGTCATGAATAAAGTAGTAAAAAAAACTGGATGGGAATTAAAGCCATGAGGGTTTGCTGATGACTTGATGGCATAGGGGGATAAGGAAGGGGAAGTACAGGAACAGCTTCAGGAATGGAATGAGCAAGGGAAAGAGTGGGGGAGAAATTTAGCACGACAAAGTGTGAAGTAATGGTAATGATAAAGAAAAGTCTAAGAGATAAGCTGTATGGAGTAGAGCTGAGAAAATATAGAACGAAAAATTTATTGAGGTCGGGGGTGGGATAGAGAGGATCTAATATGAAAGGGTAGCTGGAGGAGTTGCTCTATAGGTGTGCAAGAAAACCTGCTATGGAGAAATAAGTGAATGAAGTGTAATTAAATGTTGTAAATGTTGTATAGGGATTAACTATACTATAGTCACACATGCAGCAGACACATGAGCTTTGAATGTAAGATAAACTAGGAAAGTGTAGTCATGGGAATAAGTTTGGCGGAGCATGTTAGCTATCAGGGGGATATACAGGATTAGAAATGAAAAATATTTGGAAAAGAGGGGAGTAGAGGAAGTATTTGAGATATTATAGAAAGAATGAAATGAGATGTTATGGCATGAAATGATGAAAAGGAAATGAATACCAAAAAGAATTGTGTAGATTAAGTATGTAGGAAAAAATTCTTTAAGGGAGACCAAGAAAGTGATTGAGTAGCAGCTAACAAAGTGTGCAAGTAAGAATAAAAGAATGGAAGTGATTAAAGGAGAAAGAATGGTGGAAATATATAGGACGATGGAGGCATTTTAATCACTGACCAGACCACAGGCTGGGAAACAGTTGTTGATCACCATAACAGTTGTGTACCCCAAACCCCTCTTTTAATTTCTATCCAATTAAATATTTCAACCACATTTTTTTACACAAAAAGGGAAAACCCTTTAAAGGGCCTTTCTGGTTTATTTATAGGCTTCTTTCTGACCTACAAGTATCCAAAAACTATGAAAAAATAACTCTGTATTAATAAGAACACATTATTTTTTTTATTATATTAATAAAGCTGATTTGTTGCATCTTTACTTTAACAAATTATTTTTTGCTATCATGTGAATTTACATTCAGTTAAGTGTTAAATTAAAGGTCCACGGTCGGTTGTTAGGTTTGTTTTATAATTACCTTTCGGAATTGCAATAGCTCTTAAATCTTCAAATTCAAAATTTGACAGTCGAAAATATTTATTTTTTCAAACTTTTTTTTTTTATCTTAAATGCCTTCTAATTCTCAATTTCACCAAGGACTCAAGGGATTTGGTGCTTCAACAATTCTTAGGTGTCATCTCTAGTAGTTGTTTAATACATGCATTTGTATTGTGTCGAGTACTCAAACTCCATACATTTCAAATACAACAATCTCAACATATACCCTGATTTGTTTGGTAGAACAGTTTAGTAAATTCAAACACATTCTTTTGCGACCAAATTGATAACTTTTACTATATTGTTTGTGTTATTATATATTATTGATTAGCGTTGGTTTTGAATTCACTATTTTACAAATCTGAATCGCTAATTTTACCTTTGAATCCTGCAAACCTGGATTGCAAATCCAAGTCGTGGAAAAGTTATTAACACAAGAGGAAATATAATTATAATGGAAAAATAAAAATTACAAATAGTAATTAAATTTTAAACTTTTTTTTTATAATCCATTTATTATAACATTAATACATTCAGTTAAGTTTTTAATTAAATGGTTGGGTCATCGTAATATTATAATGATAACCAGAAAAAAGCGCACACGAAAATTCTGCACAGAAAAAACCTCACGGTATAAATATCATAGAAAAAAAAGCTCGCATAGAAAATTGCCCACAGGAAGAAATGCGCATAAGGATAAAAATTATAAAACAAGGTTAAAATTTTTTAACGGAATGCAAGTTTGATTGGAGCTTAGCATTACTAACTCTTAAGTTTCCTGGACATGGTACAATAACATAACCAATCTTTACAAGTGCTCAAAGTTTGATTAAAAAACAAATATATTTTATGGTTATTTAAAAATTTAAGTTGGATCTACATGCTGGTGTAGTTTAATAAGTAGGCTATATATTACATAGAATAGAACAAATAATATTACTCGAAAAATATAAAATATTGTTAAATTGTTACAAATTATCAAGGTTCAATAATAACTAATGTAATAAATGATATAAAAATTATGTAAGAAGTTTGTAAGTTGTTAGAGTGTCAATTTCTTTTATAAAGGCCATGGCATTACAAAATTTATAATAAACCTTTATTTGAGTTAGTAGTTTATTAACAAAACATTCAAAAGACATATTTCTTACAATGTAACTAACAAAAACATATCTAACAGAAATTTTATTTTAATTTTTTGTTGAAAATAAACAAAAAAAGTGACCCAAAAAACCAAAAAA
>JBCFYV010004296.1:0-22494 GCA_039000515.1 Timema cristinae | reverse complement strand
AACATACATAATACATACATAATACATAATAATACATACATAATAACTTACATACATACATACATACACATACATACACACATACATACACACATACATACTTTACATACATACATACATACATACATACATACATACATACATACATGTATACATACACATACATACATACATACACACATGCATACATACACATACATACACACATACATACATACATACATACATACATACATACATACATACACACACATACATACATGCATACATACACATACATACATACATACATACATACACACATACATACACACATACATACACACATACATACATAATAATACATACATACATACACACACACATACATACATACATGCATACATACATACATACATACATACATACAGACATACATATATACATACATACATACATACACACATACATACACATACATACACACTATGTTCTTCCCTATCTCTGCATAATTTAATAATTCCCGCATCAAACAACATCCATAAGCCGAGCCATACATACTCTTTTATTTTTTACACTCCTAATGTTTATCTTTGCCACACATTCGTATACAATATTTAGCCACGTCTTACATGACCTAACCCTTACTTATGATCCACACATTCTACCTTCAAATATTTGCTTCGTCCCTCAATCCACACTCATCCTCTCAACATGCCCAAACCAACGTAAGACACTTCTTTCAAATTTACCTCTTGGATTCCCTTTTAAAGCCTCTCCTTCAGCACCCATTTATAACTTACTATCCCGTACGAGTTTTTCCACACACATTTTTATAGATATCTCATTTCAACCGTATTCACCTTGCTCTTGTGTTTTCCTGATATGCACACGATTCACATCTATAAAACAATTTTGGCGTTAACACACTTTTATATAATACCATTTTTGCCTCTTTTGATACTACCTCATTCTTTCCAATAGTCCATATACATCCAAATACTCTCCGAGACGCATTCTCCCGTCAGTTGATATCACCATCTAGCCTTACATTTTTACAGAACATTCTGCCTAATATACACCAAATCATTCACTTTTTATAATAGATTTTCATTTATATTTAGTTGACAATCATTTTCTGGTCTGTCTTTATCAAAAACTATCACATTAATTTTGGAGACATTTTTACGAGTTTCCTTTCTGCCTGTCATCACATTCAAACGATTTATTTCATTCTGCAAGTCACTTTCATTCTCAGCCATTAATACAGTATATTCCGCATATAACAACACTCTCACATTCACAATGTCCATTTGTACACCAACCATGTCCTCACTTAGTATCCCTTGTACACTTATCCATGAATATATTAAATAATCATGGATACATAACACAACCTTGTATAACACCTTGTTCAATATCAAACCATTCGCTCAAAGATTTATGTACACACTTTACTTCCATAATTAACAGCCTTAAGTGAATTTACTAAACATGATCCTCACCATAAGAACATTCTATTATATTCTCCTATTCACACGATCTACAAATGCACAGTAAACTTTCTTCCTTACTGACATACATTTCTCAGTAACTTGTTGCAATGCAAATATCTGGTCCATGCAACCTTACTTGACGTCAAACCACATTTCACACCCCAAATCTTGACCGCAGTTTTTTCCACACACTCTTCAAATTAGAATAATTTTTAAATAGATTTGAAGTTATTACAAACATAATTGGGGTTTACGAGCGTTACGAGCGACCAATAAACCCGTAAAACTGGGCATTCTTAATACAGCAAAGAAGCAGTGAATGGTTTTAAAAAAAAAAAATTGAAAATACACATTGGGAACAATCCATAAATGATTAAGATAACTAAAAGATGACTTAAGTGACATAAAGGCTTATTTCTATTATGATATTATTCTTGTTATTCATTTGGTTCAGATTTATTCTGACTCTATAATTTAAAGTCATTTAGAGGGTCCGTTCCATGTTGTCCCACTCCCAATAATCAAGATCTAGCTACACCTATGGTTGAAGCTATATATGATATGCAATTAATAAGAATCGAATAAGTTAATGTTCTGAACATTCAAAAGGAATACTAAAACACATCAATAATTATATTTGGGGGTTGGGGGAGTGGGGTTGAGCCCCTTTATTACCCGTTCTTGACTCTGGTTTCTATACTGTTCGCCAGGAGAATAATAGTGCATGTTTTTGATTTATTATATTGGGGCAGTTAAAGTGCAATTTAGAATCAAAATCTTATATCAATGTAAGACTTACAAACTAACCTCACTTTACAACAGAAACAACACCCCCGGACTTTGGTTGATCCCTGTGTATGTGAAAGGCCTACCATAGAGAAATGTATACTATTCCTTTCTCTATGGGCCTACTTTCACAATTTTATTGTTTGGACTCACTTGGACCGTTATTTTCAGCGGACCAACTGAGCTAATGTGCAGTGTTGGACTGTCACAAGTTGTAACAACCATAGAGAAAGTAGTATACATTTCTCTATGTAACAACTACTTTGTGGCCGGTGATGTGTGACCAGCTGCTTACAAATAGTGGGCTGCTAAGGCTGCTTACAATGTGTGGGCTGCTAAGGCTGCTTACAATGTGTGGGCTGCTATGGCTGCTTACAAAGGGTGCTTACATTAAGTGGGTTGTTAAGGCTGCTTACAAAGAAAGGGTGGTTGCTAAGACTGCTTGTACATTTTTAAAGGAACACGCGCTTTATTTGTACTATTATTTGTGTATCACGTCTTAAAAATCATTAGGGCTATCTGAATAAATTACACTAATAATTAGGAATGAAGAATGTGGATTTTTAAAGGAAATGAACCCGGTTTTTCGTGGGAGGAAGTGGAAAACCATTTTGGAAAACCACCCGGCCAAAATGTGAGCTATAGCCTCCCCACTATCAGCAAACCAGAATAGAAGAACTTGGCGTTTAGTTCACGGGTCCACCTGTGGACAATGTACGTGCTAAAAATCGTAAGATCTCACCTGTTAGCTCTTGTGGAAATGTTGTTTCCCCAAGGTCACTGATTCCCACGGTTTCCACAATGCGCTGGAGACCTTCAACCTTCTTTCCATCGATGAAGCCATGACTTTGACTGCTATGGCAAGACACTCGCGATGTTGATCAACACCCTGACAGCTGTCATTCGCCTTCTTCTCCACAGCGTATTCGTCAACAACAACGGGCGGAGAAAACTGTTCCAGTGGAATAACCCTGTCAGAATCTCCTCACTATCCCACGTTTCACCCCCGCCCCCTCGAACGGACTGTCCGGTACAGAGAGCTCGGTTGTGATCTCGGTGTTGAAATGGTCTCTGGCCCTCGTGAAGGCATCGTCCTTAATGAAAGCTTTTATAAACGGGAGGAACCATGGTGTTGTTACTGTCCACATTACCCCATTCGAGAGAATACAAAACGAAAACTTTTACACACCCACGCATTTAAAAACGAGTGTTTGGTGAATTGACATTTTCGAACATCACGTGAGATGGGCAGCTTTGATTCCTGAAACAAACAATAACACCTTCATTTATTTTTTTAGTATGGAGTTTTTTTTTTGTTGTGGATGACATTTCTGAGAAGAGTGACATGACATCCTTCGACCGACTTATTTAAACTATTAGCCGCCCTAGTGGAACACGATGTTTCTAAAGGGTACACCACATCAGGTTGTCTACACGTTCGTACCCACAATGGATGATGTGATGATATAATTATGAATGTTTGGGCTAGTGAGAATATTAAACTTTACTTAAGACTAATTTACCGACCCCTGGTTACCATTGGGATCATTCCCTTAAGATAAGGAATACCCAAGGTACCGCTGGGAATTGAACCGGGTACCCCTAGGTTCGTAGCCAGATACACTGAGCACTACGCCATGGGCCGGACCATTAGTACACTTGTCATTACGGGTTTTTATTTAAGGAGTAGGATCCGCATCGATGGTCAAATGATTTCGGGATTCACTATCAGGGTCCGAATCCCGAATCGATGTACCGGCTATGAGTGGTTTTTTTTCTAAATGGTTTCACCTCCTTCACCACAAAAATGCTGCTTATTTCCTCTAAATGTTACCTTCCACACCCGTGCCTAATAGTTGGTGTAAATATGTGGATAACTTAGATAAGAAGCTAAAAACACAATAGCTAAGGGGTAGGAGGGAGAAAGATAGTTTGAGAGGAAATGCATCCGAACTAACGTGGAGATTGAATTGATAAACCAAAGGATGATCACGTGTGGAAAATCAAGCTCAGTGCACCCGGCCTGGAGTTTAATCTCGTCCCGATGGTAAATATTATGGATTGTTTGATTTATGTATAGAGGGTTGGGGAGCAGCGCGCTCCCCTTATACATTTAACAATGTTGTGTAGAGAGGGTTGGGGTAGCAGAGCACCCCCTCATAACAATGTCATGTACAAACATTGTCTTGCAATTATTGCAAGAAAAATATCGTGCTGTTCATTCATTACGTTCCACGCCATGAAAATAGCCGTCTGCAGCCGACACATACAGTCACACAATACCTTGGACAGCTCAATAACGCATACTTTGTTTGAATAAGAGATTACAACAAATATTATATTATAATTTATAACAGGATATTATCATATTTTTGTTTAATGAATTGTAAAAAATATTTTAAGTTCTTTAAATTTTTAATATTTAATGTGTTTTTTCCAAACCGACTGATTTTTTTGTTGGTCACCGCATCTTACTACTCGTTCCAGTTATAGTAGAGGGCCTACTTCTAATCGCGCCAATATGTTAGGGGTGAGGAAGGTTAAGTTTACAGGAAGCCACTCGCACTTGCATGGAGGGAGAGTGTAAAATCCACTTAGGGAAAAACTATCCTAAATACACCCAAGTGTAGTTAGAACCCCGATCTCTCCACTATATTGGCAGTCCAATCTATTGGCCTCGGACCATTTGGCTATGGAAGAGGGATTAATAAATTATTCAGCCCACGACTTACAAACTAGCTTAATTCTAGAGCAGACACAAAACCCAGTCCTCCAGCCAGTAATACCTCACAGTGAATGAGGAAACAAAAATTTTACCCAATGATATATTATTTCTCGCCATGGTAGGAATTGAGCTTGAGACTCTTAATTCAATAGACATACGCACTATAAACTGAACCTTGGGTTTCTTATTAAATTAAATTGGTATTAATATTAGTGAAGATTATGAGCTATTTTTCTGAATTTGCCGTTACGTTTCATCGACTGTCTTTACACGTCTTTCCCCAGGCATCGACGCATTCGCACTCCAAACTGATACTCGTATCAGAGGGTTCGTACAAGTAGTGAATGTTGCCAATCTTATCACACTATAATCCCACCAGAAGTTATCAAAATCATCTATAATTTCCCGCCAGATTTGAATTAAATAAAGCTAGTTGTTGTAATGATAAGTTTTTACTTTCTCATATAAAAAGAAAGTATTGTGATCGTGATAAGCGATCCCAAGATAATGACTAATTTTTAAGTTTTAAATGAACATGAACTCAAAAAAGTGGCTTCTACTATTTGTCTGTCTGTCTACTGCTTTCTGTCCCCGGCCCAGGAACCAAAATGGTTTGATGGATTTTCTTCAAACTGGATATTTAGTTTTTATAGGGCTATATCACCAAACAACTATTTTTATTTTTACTCTAACCTTCAAATAAGGGTAGTTTACTGATGAGTAATTTTTTTTTTTAATTCCATATTTTTCAAAATGGTTACAAACTCTTTTGTTTATAATGCACATCTAAGGTTTGTTTGACATGGCAAATAGGATTATATAATTGGTTTTTGGGCAAAAATTCGTTGAAGGGTAGTTTACAGATAAAGGATTTTCAAAAACAGGAAATATTTTACAATGGCCCTAACGATTTGGTTCCGTTTGGGAGTTATTGACATGGAAAATAACAGTGTCTACTTGTTTTGGGGTAAAAACTCATTTATGGGTAGTTTACTGACGAGTGATTTTTTAAAAAAACTTGAATATTTTAGTAATTGCTCTAAAAAATTTGGTTCCAAATGGATATGTTGGGAGTGTTTGGCATGATAATTATCCTGTTTACTTTGCTTAGGGTAAAAATTCAATAAAGGGTCTTTTGCTGAGGAGTGATTTTTGAAAATTTGAATTATTTTGAAAATGGCTCAAACGATTTTGCTTTAAAGTACAGTCATCTGGGGAGTGCTTGTCATAAACATCACCAATAAAGGTTTATACTTGTTTAGGGAGGAAAATTTGGCTGATGACTGTTTTTTTAATTTGATTATGTTAACAATGGTTATAAGGATTTGGTTCAAAATGGGTATCTGGAGAACTTTTTTTTTTACATATCAATAATATTGTATCTTTATTTAGTATTAAATATATATTAATTTAATGGTAGTTTACTTTAAATAAATTATAGAACATTTGAATGTTTTGGAACTTGACCTTAAAGATTTAATTTAAAATGGTAATCTGTGGATAGTATTAAATGATACTTTTAGGGTAGTACAAATATTTTATTTTTGGAAATTTGAATTTGTTTATAATATTTGAATAGTTTGGTTTTAAATATATATATATATAAATAGTGATTATTGTGATTGAAATTTATCTATTTGTTTTTATGAGTAGAAAATTATTTAAAAGTATTTTTAATAAGAAACCTGTATTTAAAAATTATCTCTGAAGCTATAACACCAAAAATGAAAAAGTTTGTGCGATTAGGTGGTACCATTTATTTGGTTAACACATGGTCTGATACTCACAGCAAATAAATTGCAAGTCTAGTTTACTTATATTTTTAATTAATAATGCTCAATATATAATGATAAGTAAAAAAATCCTTATCGTCAAAGGAATCGAATTGGAGATATTGATGAATGCTGAAGTTTCAAAACCTCAGTAACAACCAAAAGTATTTTTCGCTAAGCCTTTTGTCTGTGTCGGAGGGGAGAGGGAGGGATAAAGTTCCTATCCTGAGTCTCAAGTAGCCCCAATGTAATAGGCAATAGTTAGTTCCTCCACAACACCTCAACGAAGGAATTATAATTACTCCGAGTTCAATAGTATTTGTTCCTCCACAACACCTCAGGAAGAAATTATAATTACTCCGAGTTCAATAGTCTAGTTCCTCCCCAACACCTCAAGGAAGGAATTATAAGTAGTTCGAGTTCAATAGTCTAGTTCCTCCACAACACCTCAAGGAAGGAATTAATTATGAGTAGTCCAAGTGCAATAGTCTAGTTCCTCCACAACACCTCAAGGAAAGGAATTAATTATGAGTAGTCCAAGTGCAATAGTCTAGTTCCTCCACAAACACCTCAAGGAGGAATTATAAGTAGTCCAAGTTCAATAGTCTAGTTCCTCCACAACACCTCAAAGTAGGAATTAATTATGAGTAGTCCAAGTGCAATAGTCTAGTTCCTCCACAACACCTCAAGGAAGGAATTAATTATGAGTAGTCCAAGTGCAATAGTCTAGTTCCTCCACAACACCTCAAGGAAGGAATTATAAGTAGTCCAAGTTCATAGTCTAGTTCCTCCACAACACCTCAAGGAAGGAATTATAAGTAGTTCGAGTTCATTAGTTAGTTCCTCCACAACACCTCAAGGAAGGAATTAATTATGTGTAGTCCAAGTACAATAGTCTAGTTACTCCACAACAGCTCAGGAAGGAATTAATTATGATAGTCCAAGTGCAATAGTCTAGTTCCTCCAAAACACCTCAAGGAAGGAATTAATTATGAGTAGTCCAAAATGCAAATAGTCTAATTCCTCCACAACACCTCAAGGAAGGAATTATAAGTAGTCCAAGTTCAAATAGTCTAGTTCCTCCACAACACCTCAAGGAAGGAATTATAAGTAGTCCGAGTTCATTAGTCTTAGTTCCTCCACAACACCTCAAGGAAGGAATTATTATGTGTAGTCCAAGTGCAATAGTCTAGTTACTCCACAAACAGTCAAGGAAGGAATTAATTATGAATAGTCCAAGTGCAATTCCTCTAGCAACTTTTTCAGGCCCTCCAAGAAAATGTGATTGTATACCTGTAAAAAAATTCTATGAATTATTTTCTTTTCTTCTTTATCTATGGAAACTAAAAGGGGGTAGACAACGTTGAGTCCACAATTGTTACAAACGTTCAGAAATATTTCATTTCATTTGAACATAATAATGGTGTAGTGGTCAGAGTTCATGCTGCTGAACTAAAGGTCTAAAATTCGATTCCAAATAGTACAGGGGATTTTTCTCAAGAGGGGAGTAATTTCATGTTCACCAATGTTTAATTAACTAGGCTTAAGTTATTTTAAGATCTTCATTTGCTTCATCGGTTTTATTCACCATCACCATCACCTTATCTTTCGGCACATGGAAAGAGCATCCACGAAAATTATTTTCAGTTAATACATTCAAACGACCTCTGGGAAACTGTACATTAGTACTGGGAACTCTTTCCGCACACTGAAGTACATATTGTTTTAGTTCAGAAAGACTATTATTATTATATATCATCATAATTCCATAGAACAAATACTGATACAACGGTTAAAGTATTTCAAATTCAATATTAAAATCACTTCTTTGATCCAACACTGAGAAACGTTTTTTATTATTTCAAATTAGTTAAAAAGCGCTCAATTAAATTTAACAATTACAAACGCTGCCTGCGTCAAGACAGGTCAAGATAAACTTTCCCTTGTTAGTAAGTTTACTCAGCGAGTTATAAAGATTTAAAATTAAAACAAAAATCACGTTTCTTAAATAGTTTAGAATTAGTCTTATGGGTCACAAAATTATTATTTATATGTTGAAGTAGCTCTCATCACTTTTTTTTTTTATAAATCATATATAGCTTAGATTATATGGCTTGGTCGCGAAAATGTCTGTAGGATTCATCCTTCAAAGGATGAAGATTAAAAATTTCCGTGGTAGAATAATTTATATCTATAAAAGAAAACAGGAAAATGTGATTTTAAAAAGCAAGCCAATGTTTTCAGGGAGATAATAGTATTGTAACCGTGTAAACTCGTCAGAGAAAAAGGGGAAGTGCTATCTGCAGATAAACAAAGGTTTGCAGGCTGAACTACTCATTTTTTTCCCTCTCTTATATTCCGCACATTGGTGTCTAAGCGTGATATTGCTTAGACTGGTTAGGTTGCATCAAGTTAAGATGCAACTAGCTTCGCAAAATAACTTTTGAACTCTTCAAGTAAGCAACCCCATTATATATTTTAAATATTTCAAATCAATTAGAAAAAAGCATCCGTAAATCTACCATTATTACGAAGCAATTAAATGTTTCCAATTAATTTGAAAAGCACTTCAAAGATACAAGAAAAGGTTCTTAAAATTTTCAAATTGATTCAAAAATTTTAAAATTTTGTTTCATTATTGATAAAATACCTTCCTCGCCTGTTGTACACAAAGAGATCCTCAAATCCATGCAGGCACTAAACCTATCGCTCCTCACCTCCGAAATTCTTCGTGTGTATACCCCTTACCGCTCAAAGCGCTACTGGAGATGTGAAAACTGATCCAACTATCTAAAACAGCGCTGGGTTTTGGGCCCTTGCTCTCTAGAAAGTGAGGGTCATGCGCAAACTAACAGAGGTCCTGTCGCGATAGTTTTCTCGGGAAATTCATTAATATGCATGGCTTCATTTCCTGTGTGCTGAGGTCTTCTAATGAGTACCTACAATAGTTTCTGTCGGTCCATAGGGGTGGCCCGGGGCCCACCGGGTGGGCCGGTTTGATTTGGGCGGCAGCAACTACTTTTTATTAGAATAAAACTATCAATTCGATTTAAATGATTTATTTCTATAATTCTTTTAATCTAAAATTACTTCTTTGTAAGTCTGAGGGTAGCCATAATACGTTATTTATGAAGATATACGATGACATTAAGCAAGGCCGTAGCCAGGAAGCGGGTTTAGGGGTTCAACCCCCCCCCCCCCCCAGCCCCAACACGAAATTTTGAACAAATTATACTGGCTTTACTTAGGTTCAACAATTAAAAATTAAGGTACAATAAAGGGTGTTGAGTTTCCATAAAAAGTCTTTGCTTTGGGTGTTTAATATTTATAAAGGGTAGTAAGCGCGAGCTAATAATAATAATTTTAATAATAATATTTAATAATAATAATAATAATAATAATAATAATAAATTTTTAAAATTTATAATTTTTATAGGTTCGGTAGTTATTATGTCATGTTGCAATAAAAACCTCATTTGATAGCTTTGAGGTGTTTTAATATTTAATTTTTCCGAACTTACAGTGTTGGGGTTATTTTACGTTAAAAAAAAATTTCGGAGAGCTTCTAGAGGGTGTTTAATATTAGAATTTTCCTAGCCTTTGTGTTATGGTGGTTATGTTGATAAAAATACTTCGATAGTTTTAAAGGTGTTTAATTTTGAATTTTCCTAGCCTTTGTAGTTTTTGGGCTATGTTGTAAAAATTCTTCGTAGTTTCTAAAGGTGTTTAATATTTAGAATCCCTCCTAACCTTCTGTAGTTATGGGGATTGTTGCAGAAAAATACTTCAGATAGTTTATAGAAATGTTATCATTTAGAATTTTTTCTAGCTTCTGTCAATTGGGAGATGTGCCAACCACCCCCCCCCTGAAATTATTGGTGGTACGGACTTGATATTAAGCGGTAAAAAATTTCTGTTGTTGTTCCTTGGTGTTGTTTTAAATAACTTTTAAGGCTGCATTAAGGTGGGACTGTTGGCTGAGAAAAGAGCAAAATAACACCTACTTTGGTACTTTTTGGATTATGAAATATCGCGGAGTACTGGTATTTTTTTTTTGTAGTTCAAATTATTTTTATGTTTCTATAGAAAGAACAATAAACAATTTATTGTTAATTGCTAAATGATGCAAAATTTTGATTTCTACGTTGTGGTGGGGTCAATTTTTTTTTATAAAACAATGAATTTCAGCTCAAATAAAGGTAGTATTTTTTTAAAATTAAAATACCACCATAGAACTACGTAATTTGTGCCAAATTTGTTTAAATTAGTTCGTGATGTCCCGCAAGAAAATTTTCATGCTTACGTAGCTTGCCTACCCCCCCCCAAACCCAACCTTTTTTAGAAATGTGGGTGACAGGTACCAGAATAGTTAACACCCTCTTTTCCCCCCCCTCCAAACCCCAAAACCGTTCAGGTCGGTCGGGTATTAACCAGATATATGCTTGCCAAACATCTTGAAAGTTTGGCACCCTTTCAAATACATTGAAGAATAAATATATTTTGGTTTGTTTGTGTTAGTAGAGTAGTTAATTTCTAGGCTTTACCAAAAAAGATTTTTGTGTTTTGATTTAAAGTCAAAATTTTTTCACTAGAAGCTCTTTGTAGCTTTGGTAATTTTTAAAATGTTTTATCAATTGTTTGTGCTTTGTGATTGAACATTACTTAATCACAAATTAGGAGCGTCGGGTTTATGTGTCTGGGCGTTCGGGGGCATCCAACATTTTTGGTACGTTATACTTGCCATGAGGAAGGAAGTTTTGATTTTCCAACAGAGTTAAAAAAAAAAGTACAGTCCGAATGAATAACCCTACATTATGTGGGTGTTTATAGAGAAAACCGTTAGAATAGCATCGAAGTATAAACGTTACTTAAATTATTTCAGTGTCATACGTCTGTGATCTAAAGCTGAACTTTTCTAGATTTATCAATAACTATCAATTTATATTAAATGTTAACTTTAAGTTTCCAAAAAAATATGTTGGTTTTTAAAAAAAGTTCCTTCCTAATGTTTAACTGTACCCAAACGTTGTGTAAGACTACATAAACATTTTACCACGTGCGTGCACCAATTAATTTTAAAAAATAATAAAATAGAAAGGTTATTTCTTTTTTTCATAATAAGGCTCTCGCCAATGACTACAAAATACCAAAAATTAAAAATTTACCTTTAAATATGTTATGTTTGTCCAAAAGTGTCATTAAAGAAACACCGTAAATCCGAAACACTGTATACGCAATATTTAGGTTTTTAGTTTTATTTCAAATATAAATAAAAACCTCATCTATACGGAAAATTGAGCAGGTATTACGCCATGCTCTAATATCCCTGAATATAAGGGTTACATCTTGGAATGTGGGGAACCCAGGCCACCACCTGGTTGGATTCCACGTTAAACTGTAGTCCTTATTTATTCACAATTACCCTACTTCATTACACATTAGCTAAGGGTTAACCCGAACGGGTGTAAGACGCGGTGCTAATAATTATTACAGGGTTCATCACCTAATTAGAGCTGTCAG
The DNA here is from genome assembly GCA_039000515.1 of Timema cristinae. Lineage (NCBI taxonomy): Eukaryota > Metazoa > Arthropoda > Insecta > Phasmatodea > Timematidae > Timema > Timema cristinae. The sequence continues at coordinate 10,216 of JBCFYV010004296.1, read as the reverse complement.
AAAAAGCCCCGTGCTTGGAGCCAAGCGTTTGTTTGGCACTTTTTCAGTTTCCTTTGTAATTTTGGTTATTGCAATAAATATTGTTAAGAATACGGTCATTCATTGTATAATATAAATTAAAGAAAAATGACACCTCACTTTAATTCGGCCCTGAATTTGGCTAAACTTACCGTTTTAAATTTTAAATAATTACCAATGAATGACGCAACCCAAATAACTATAATGTCAGATTTTTAAACAGGCCCTCAAATTGGGTGATATGTAAGTGTTTTTCCTCCAATCTTATGCTCATTTGGGTTATAGACGTTAATTTCTAATGGGATAGTGTTGGAAAGCTAGAATTGAGACAATTAATGTTACTGGATTTGCATTGAGGAAGAGAGAGAAAACCCTAAAAAAACACCTCTTGTACCCCTGCTGTAGTTTGAACTTTTTATCTTCACGTCATTGCAAACCTGGACTAGATGAGTTTGATATTTGTCACGTACCAACCGGCATGGACCCCCCCCCTGTGACATTTCGTTTCTAAAAAAATAAAGCAAAATTATTTATAAATTTTAAATCAAAAATTGAATAACATGCCTTGGTTTATATGTTATATGCTAATTATTCAGAACGGTACTGAACAAAAATTTTTTATTGTCACTAACGATGCATTGAAGTTGGGTAAAAAAAAAATTTAATTACAGTCCAGTTTCAATAGAAAGGGCCTACCTTCCTGAAAACAAAAACTATACTAGATCTATCTATTCCCCCGTATTGATGGGTCAAGCCGTATGCCTACGCTGCCATTTGGATATATCATCAATAACTATAAGATAACGCTAAAAATGTAAAAGGCAGAAAATTTTTTTATAACTAAAAGGCCCTTTTTTGAAAAATTGAATGTTGATGGATCGCCATAAAAGAGATTTTAAAAGATTAAAATTAGGAGGGAAACTTATCGAAAATACATTTCTTTTTCTTTCGGCAGCTGTTGGAAGAAGGGGAAAGTCAAGTGACAACTGCAAAACATACGGGCGTTGACCGAAATTTGGTTTTCCTATTCAATCTGACTATATTAGTGGTCAACAAATTGGGAGGGTTACCATCTCGTCTGGAAGCAAAGTAAATTGTCTAGTCCTGAGTACAAGGCCGGTACAGGTTATTACAGTTGATTTTGGTAGGAAGAAAAGTAGAAGTTAGTTACTAAAGTACTAAATCATTTTAATTATTCATTCCCAAGTATAATTTTTCAGTGTACCTTTAATAAATTTATCAAATCCTATAGAATGACTCAAATAATATAGTTAAAATGTTTCAATGTTGACCGTAAGGAAATTGTTTGAATTTTCTAAACTGTTTCTAACCAACAGAGGGTATACTTATCTCCATAAACATCCAAAAAGATTGAACAGGGAAGATGGGGATAAAATTAGAAAAACCTTGAAACAAAGGTTCGCGCGTTTGTCTTTGCATCCTAAATGTTTTGAAGAATGTTTAGGAATGTTTCCATTAATTTTATTCAACTCTAAAGGTGAGAAATCCAAAAAAGGGTTCAATCTATTTGGTCCTGTTTGCCAGTGACGGGAGTTAGGATTTGAATCCCGGCTTTTTAACGTAGTGCTTTATTCTTAAATGCCTTTCATATTATCAGTAAATGCGGTTGAACGCATATTAATAAATTTACCTTCTTTCCCGACCTACTTAGAAAATATATCCAGATGTTTTGACGGTTAAAATGTTGTAAGTCTCGTAAAAAAACCCGGAAAAGTGGCCTAGTGGTCTAAGAATAATCCCTAAATGAAAATTTCCATAAATCTAATAGGTCTTATTTTAAAAAAAAATAAATATGAGCAGGCAAATTTCTGCAAAACAAAAAATATGTTGTCAATTTTTTTAGGACAGATTAGTTGTGATTTATTTGGTAGTCATAGTGTTTAAATTAAAAATAGGTGACCTGGTGGTTTGGGGTAAGGTGTCGGATTCTGTGCTGAGGTTCGGGGTTCAATCCTTAGTCCCGGCCGTTTAGTGATTGAAAACCCTTCCTTCCCGCTGAAAGAATCTTGTGAATGTGGGGAATGTAGGCCTCACGTGGTTTGGATTCCCCGTTAAACTGTAGGTCCTCCATTTCTTCAAATCCCATATCTTACCCATTAGCTAAGTGGTATAACCCCGAACGGGCAGTAAGAGTTGGGCTAAAATAATATTTAAAAAATAATAATCAATAATAATAATAATAATAATAATATAATAATAATAATAAAATTATAATAATACATTAAAATAGAAATAAAATTTTTAAATAATTAATGCATTTTTAAAATTCAAAAGAGTTAGACCTTTCTTTACCTTGTGGCTACAATTTTAATATATGTACAAAACTTTTTTAAGAAACAAAATTGTGTAAAAATTTTTTAAAAAAAATTTGATGGGATTGTCAAAGCTGAAACTAAAAAATTGATCTCTTTATTAACCTGAAGAAAACCGCGTCACAGTGTAATTTAAAATGGTAGTGAAAAGGTTACTTAAGGAGGTGTGTGGCTAGGCTAGGTCAGGCCGCCCCCACAGTTCTTGACACTTTCAAGGAATCCAGAGATTAACGGTGAAAAATTCAAAGCATGCCCCCTTAACCCCTTCCTCTTTGTACTTTTTTTTTTATGAAATGTTTCGAAATAACAATACCTATTATGGCGAAATAGCGACACCTGTTCTGAGCATGCAATATGCTCACCCCAGCCCCATCTCCACCCCAAACTGAAAAAGGGTCCCTATAGGACACTTAAGACAAATTAAAATAATTTGTTTAAGAATCAGATGCCGAAGTATTCTATGCATTTTAGTGAATTCCATTAATATTTTAGTGATTCATTTGAAAATTGAAAATGACACATGGACACGGGAGAATAAATTTTCAGAATATGATATCTAAGAGGAGCTAACCTCACTAAAATGCTAGATGATGCTTCCCGGTATGATTCTTTTATATGCAATCCCGTACAATTTTAATATAATTGTCAATTGGCTTAAATACATTGCCAACTACCGATTGGGTGGCTGCGTTGTCTGTGGCTTTATCTTATGTAATACATGTTTATAAACTGACGACTTCCGCAGTTCCATCATAGATTTGCCTTAAAATATGAGCGAAGAATGACATGGGCACGGAAACGAATCCTGGATAGTCAGTGGTAAGAGCATTGGGTAAAAACCGAGGTCCCGGGTTCGATTCCCGTGTCCGGTGTCATTTTTCAATTTTAGGAAATTGATATTAAAATAATTTGTTTAATGAATTCTGGCAATGGGTACAATAGCGGATGGAAGGTCGTTTGAAAACTACATTTCAAAAAATTACTCCCGAATCGTCTAGCAATTTAAGAGTACCCCTTCGGTGGCAAATTGTATAGGGAAAAAACCCCTGTAGTAGCCCTTAATAGGGGGATCGAGGTTCGAATCTCGGTGGTTGTACTGAGGTTGGTTTATCAAAATTGTTTTCCACATTCCCCTTTATGCAAATTATGTGCCTTACTAAGAATGTAAATAATTGGATAGAATTTGGGTAAATATTATATGGCTTGTTTAAGCGTTTTATTGGTTTTATTTCTGGTGTTAATGGGAACTACCTTTGGTAATAAATATTTAAGGTTAACTTTGTTAATGTAAGTTTTCTCTAGAATTATTGAAATCATGATAATTTTGGATAACCTTTAACGAGCTGAAGCCCTTTCAAGTATTGGTTTGTCTGTGATAATGACGTCAAGTTAAAGATTGATGTTTTCTATTATTTAAATTTTTTAATTTTGTTTAATAGTAATAGAATTTTTGTGACGTCTCGATATTTAGTGAATTAATTTTTTTATTTACTAATTTTTTAATTTTCTCTCACAATATTGAATGTTTGTCAATAAATACCCAATTGACAAAATTCTGCTCAATTTCTAAATTGTTCCACCATCCCTAAGTATATGAGGTTAATTATATGTTAGTTCTTTTTTTGGTTAACTTTTCAGCGTAAATATACTTTTTTACTAATCTTGAGATAGACCGTTTTTATTTATTTCCGCAACTGGGGGGTTGCGGGTTGTTTTTGAATGTTTGGCCTAAAAATTCAAAGCCAGAATTCAAGCCCTGTCCTTTGTCCCCTTTTTTTTGCCCTATTAGTTTAGTTGTTTTTTGGATCTCCTGCTTTTCCTTAATTTAGTTAAGTTGGTTCAAACCCTTTTAACTAAAGCCCAAAAATGTAACGAAATACAATACGGTCTGTGTCATTTGATAATTGTCAATTCCTCTCATACCCTGCGACATTATTTAACAATGGGGGATATTTAATATATTGCTTCTCCTAAACTGTGCTAAAAATTTGCGATGTAGATTTTGTAGTGTGTGAACACCTTTGAAAAAAATAGGTTCTTCCTTCTACCCATGGAAAAGGAAAATGTTGAAATTGTGGCTTCTTTAGGAGAAGACCCATTGATTATTTAAACCTAAGTTTTTTTATTCTTATTGGATGGCCAAACATCCTCAAAGCTCAGGTAAAGGGGACTTTGTAGCCAATAGTTTTTAAATTGCTTCTTCGTTTCTCTCACTGTCCTTTACTGACCCATTCAAGAATGAGTAAAAAAAAATCAACTAACTTACAGTTTCCTGTGTATACAATCCTCAAAAATATATATCACTCAAATCTGTAATGTTTTGCCATTTGTTATTTATCCTTTTCAGGTTTGCCATTACATAATACACTGGTGTTTTACTTAAGGTCATTAATTGTGGGACGTAAGTCAATGGGCGAAAGATTTATTTCCAATTATTTGACCAGAGTGTGTTTTTTGAGGTTTTGTCTGAATCCACTACCGTAAAAACAGGTAGTTGTAGGTACTGTTCGTATTTAACCATTCCTTAAATATACTCCCTTTTATTAAAATATCAAGGTCTTTGTCCAAAAAATCAAATTTTTAACGGTTTTTATTCAGAAGTAGACGTTTCCCTTTCTCATGACTTGTATGAAATGTAACGGATAGAGTTCTAGCCCTTACATTATTCAAGCTTATTTAATTAGATACATTTTACTAATCCTGTGTACTGTGTTTGCGGTAACCTTTTTTAAAAGCAATGGTTGGGGGTGGAATGAATAAAGTGGGGCCTTACCCCCCAACACCGCGTTGACCAAGAGTCGTAAAAATATGAACTGACGCTCTTCGCTGCCCTACGCTTTCTCCCTTTCCAGCTGCGTGGGAAACCTTCTATCCATCTACGCGTTAGACCCCCCTCTAACATCATGCCCATCGTTTGGAAGTATAAAATATGCCTCCGATATGTATTGTATTCATTTAAAATTTGTCCGAGAATTCAAAAGACCTCGATTACTCCTTCATCTATGCTCTGAAGATGGTTGGACCACGTCACCCGCACCTAAGAAAAAGCTGTTGTAATATAAAATTCTGCTTAAATTAACAAGATAGGAACGTTCATTCGGATCTTAAGCGTCCTCGCCTTTTCGCTATTACTAATGCCTGCTAGCTTGTGAAGGTATTAGCTGGTTTAATTGTTTTAAACTCTAAATTGATCACCCCTTGCTTCAATATTCGAATTGATATTTAAATTGATTAGTCTTCTTTGACTATGGTTAGTTTTCGCTATGTCCTTTGATAGTGTTTTGATGGGACAGTCCAACTCCCATAACTTTAGGCCATACTTCCTATGGTTAAGTTTGTAGTAGTGTAGGTGGTTAGTACTTTCATGGCTTTATGGTCAAAATATTGGGTCTTGGGCTCTTATTCGCCGTTTTCGGCGATTATATTGTAGAGTGATTTTGTACGGTGTTCAAATGTGGGTTGTCGACAACCCCGGTGGAGATCCGCCCTAGGTTGTTATTGTTAGGTCCAGACCCCTCCGACGCCGTTAGATTGGAATATTTATGTAAGTTAACTTTATTACAATTCGTTACATGCAGTTAGTGTGTGTTAGTTAATAATGTGTTCCGGCCTGAGCTTTTGGTGAGTGATGCCCCAATATAGTTTGGGCCATAATTGGTCATGAATGCTAATTCTCTAATACTGGATATGATGCTAACAATCCTCAAGGAGTAGTAGAGTTAAGAAGCACATGCCATTTTCAGTTATGGGCTAGTCCGTAACTCTTTAAATTTGTCTTGTCGTAATTAAAGTTGATTACCAGTGTGGAAGGTTAGCTGTCTCTTTTCCCTTCTTGGGAGGTTATCTAAGGTTTATCTGTAACGAATTTAAATGGGATTTAAATGACTTGAGTTTAAATCAACCTGTTGCTGTAAATATGGTTTTTGTGGTGTCGAAAACCACGCTCCTTTTTAAGGAGTTTTGACCATAATTTGGAACCCAAGCATTGTAGCCTTGGCTGTTTTAGTTTAAGGGTAACTCCTTTTACCCATTTTCTATTTATTATTATTATGGTTTAAATTTGGATGACCTCCTACATGCTTTAATATAGAATATAATTAATGTTAATTATGTAAATTATAATGATTGATGCTCTTAATAAATAAACTGAATTCATGTTGTTATATCTTCTTTTGCCGTATGTTACCCTTTAAAAAATTTATGTTTTTTCCCTCTTGATAGCCCCGGTTGTCTGACAGAGAAAGAAAAGTATTGTAGAGAAAAGGGGCAGAGTTGAAGTTTTTAGATCTACCGTAGATTTTTTTCATGATAGACGTTGTTTTGGTTAATGATTCTTTATTTTGGAATTCCTTATAAAGATCAATGCCCTTGGCTTAAATTAGTGCTGTATTGATCTCCTCTTTGATTACTTCCTTTGTCACTAAATTTGGTAATTGGTACAACAATTTGCGTATTTGGATTGGATTTTAACTATACCGCTTATTAACTGCAACATTTACCAATTCTCTCTTCATTTGTTATTTTTTTTGTGACTGGGAAAACTTGTGATTTAAAGTTTCTCGTATTTTCATTTTTCTCACCATGCTGAACGAAACATTTGGTAAGTACTCATGGTAGTAGGCTCCCAGAGGTTACAAAGTCAGGGGGTTCTATTTATTCCTGCAGTACCTTTCTGTGAAGGCTTGATAGTCGTTTAGAGCCATGTCAGTGAGAAATGCCTTAAAGTTTCCATTTGTTCGTTTAATAATAATTTTCCCTGTGGAGAAGTTTCGTGACCTCTGGAACTGTTTTTGGAAACTGTCGCATATTCCCGAGAAAAGGAACACCGGGCATATTTGTTCAAAAAAATACAAAAACAGTGGAGGGGAAAGGACGTTTTCCCCTTGAGACCGGTCTTTCAGAGCTCTAACCAAGTGGTAAGTGAATGAATCAATCCAGAATTTGGCAATTCACTTTTTTTCAGACAGTGTTTGTTTGAATTTGAAATCTTTAATAATTTTTTGTTAGTTTCTGGAATATGTTTTCCGTCCTTCAGTACATGTTTTGTGCTTATCGTTGTTTATCTCTTAGTTTTTTGCATTTTGTAACTTTTCGCTGTAGGCCTACTTCTTATTTTTTTGTTTCATTAAAAAATTGCACAAAAAAGTCTTTTTATGATTCGCATAATAAAAAGATGCCCTTTGAAAATTTACATAATGGATCCTTAATCCGGATTTCAACAACTTAAACTCCAAATAAAATCGGTACATAGATTTAGGGGAGATGATTTCACAATGTTGTATAACGCTGCATTATAGTTTTTATTTCCCAAATTTTTTAATAATTGGACCAAATAAATTTAATTATTTACACTCAAATAAAATAAACCAAAACAAATAGTAAAACAATAATTCTGTAATGGGAGAAAGTGTACCCCCTACTATTATATAACAGCTGATCAAACCGTTGGCAGCAAATTCATTCAGTTCGTTTCATGAATTTTAAAGAATTTTATAATCTCATCGAGTTGTTTTGCTATGTTATTTTAAAAAAAAAAAAACGCTTCTTGTTAATCCTTGATTTTTTCTGAGTAGGGATGGGGGGGGGGGGGGGGGGGGGGGGGTTAAGAGAAAAGCTGTGCCACTCTGTGGCCCTGCCCCCAAAGGAAACGCGATTAAATTCATAAATTGCCAGGGTTGATAAATTGATAATTGTGGGGTATTTTTTGAAGACTCAAAAGAACGTGCATGGGAGGAAATGGATTCAATTCAATCAGGTTAGAGTACTTGGCCTCATGAAGTGTTGGAAGGGGATTTTATGGGCTAGGTATGTATCGAAGCAATCTTCTTATTGAGTTTTCTTAATTACACCAGGTGATGCCCTTGATCTTGCCAGGGATGATAGGCCTAAATACGGGACTCCAAAAAGGAAAATTTTGGGGAAGGGTGATTTCATTTCTTTCTAAGTCTGGTAATTTTCTTAAAAAAAATTTCCAATTTTTTGGGCGCAGGAGTAAAGGACCGAACTCACCGGTATACTCCTTATGGTAATAACATCAGGAAATCGACTAAAGACGCGATTAACAGCCTGAATTCCTTATTATTGTGAAAAAACCTCGGGATTATCCTTGCACAAATGAATACATTCACTTGTTGGTTAAAGGCATTTCCAGGACCCTAAATTTAATTAGCTGAGAGTCGAGCTGAAATCACTGCCCGAATAATGTCAATGGAGGCCAAGATAACAAAAAATTGGCGTTTCCGTTAAAATTAACCTATTTTGTATAAAAGAACAATTTGCCCGTTGTTACAGCGTTAAGTTTGGGATGAATTGATACATAATTGATTTTGACTTTGCCGTCTATCTTTGTAAAAAATCATGGAAACAAACGTGGCTGGCCCCCGTGTCTAAAGCCCGCACTTTTTCCCCACCCACCGAATCGTGACAACAGAGGGTAGGGAACCGTGGTTTGGGGAATAGGCGCGACCGAACCAGAATATGGGACGCCCTACAAGTTTCCCGCTTTATTGCTTGGACAGACCTAATTTGTAAGAAAAACACCTAACACTCAGAGGTACCGGGGTGAAAAATCCTTGAAACGAACTCCGGGGCTATTTCCAGGAAACATTCCATTGGGAACATTTGCAGGTCGGGTCCAACGATAACGCCTTTTGAGGTCTGGAATCAAAACGTACGACGCGATTTATCACGACAGTGCATGCGTCTTGAATACCTTTTCCGGAGAGGGTTTGCCTCCATAATTGGGCGAAAGAAATAGTTCTGGACATTTGTGGGATTGTTCGTTTAAAAAAAAGGGCCCCTGGTAAGGGGGGAGAGTTTTCAAGAATAATGTCCACTGTGGTGCTCCCGAGGCCACTGTTGAGCACTTGAGCCCCTTCTTAATCGATAAACGAAGTTCTCTTAAATTTGTGGGGTCAGAAACCGTGTTTAATTTCATAAATAATTTTTCCTTAACTCTACTAGGCAATCAGACTACAAATAAGGTCGATAATGATATAAGGATAGGTTCCTGAATCCCATGGGGAAATAATGTGTCAAAAACCCCGATGTTTTGGATAAAAGAGTGTTAAAAATCATTTTTCACAATAATTTTTAAGTGCACCCTACCTTATAGGCTAAAAGGGGAGGGGTGCAAGTTTAATAACACAAAAACAATGAAAGCAACATTTATTGGGGAACTATTAGATAATAGTAAGACGGAATCTAATTTCAGGACGGAAGTGAAGTCATAGCTCCCCTCCCCCTTTCCTCCGTTCTCGCGTGTTCCAGGGAGTCCCCCCTCCCCTCTGAGTCCAGGGGACGGTGGTTGCGGGGGAGGGTAGTATGATTGGTTAGGAAGCCCCTCACCCCTTTCCCTCGACGGGTTCTCGGAGTTCTCCCCCTCTCTCTCCCTCTCGCTGGAAGGTGTCTGTTTCGAACGGAAATGCCCCCCTCACCCCTTTCCTCCGGGGAGGGCCTTCCTTGGGCTGGGTTCTCCCTCTCCTCTCGCTCCTCAGCTTACCACTCTTATACAGGACATGTTTCAGGGCAGCTATCGGAAAATGGTGTTTTTTTTTTTTCTGTTGTTTTTCCTCCTCTCACCAAGAAATGGGTACACTTCCAGGAATAATGTTTTTATCATGGTACATTCACGAATAAAACTTTTTGGAAAATGGTGTGTTTTGTTTTTTTCCTTCCTTTACCAAGCAAATGAGGTAATTCCGGAAGAATGTTTTTTATATTATCATGGTACATTCACGAATAAACCTTTTTTTCAAAAACATATCGGAAGAGACTGTTTGTTTTCTCATCCTCCACCAAGCAAATGAGGTTACACTTCCAGGAAATGTTTTTTATACTTCATCTGGGATTTATGAAAAACTTTT
>JBCFYV010004295.1:0-23535 GCA_039000515.1 Timema cristinae | reverse complement strand
GGTCCTAACCACGGTGGAGGCCTGGCTTTCCCACCACATTCACAAGCTGTGATTAATACCGTCTTGTCAGAGTTGAAGGAAGGGTTATGTTATGTTATACATTCATCACTTTATACTATACATATTACTATTTAAAAAAATGGGACCCTTGAATTCTTTAGGATATTTTAGATTCAAGGATTTAAGAAATAAAGGATTTGAGATTTAAAAAAAAAAATTGAATTGTATTATATCTCTAATACAAATTACAATTTGTATTAGAGATATAATACTACTTTTTGATGATTCAGACACAACATAACCATATGACAAACTTAGCAACCAGACCTTAAAACAGTAATTAACACTTAAGGCGGCCGCCTCTGTCAACAAGAAAGTATCATTCGCTGTCAATACACACACTTAAATATAATGGGCTGTGTCTTTTGCGGAAATAATCACTGTTCTTTCCAAGCTTATGCTCCCTTTCGTCCTTCACCTACAACCATCTTGTTTTATTCCATTAAGAAGGAGGCAAAAAACCTACAAAACATCTTATCTTAAGGTAAAGAGTAATGCTCGCTGCTCAGATATTAAATATCTTAGCATTTTCTCTTGTGAGCTTATAAAGAAAGTACTATATTTATTGGAGGGGGCTAAGTATAGAAATCTTTTTCATTCAGACTAATCTCATAACTCTACAAAAAATGTTTTAAAATTCGTTTAAAATGAGCTAATATCACATTTTTACACATTTTTCTGTTAATAAAACTCAAAAACTATAAGGTTGTTAAAGAAAAAAGAGCCCTTTTGGAATATTTCTACTATATTTTGGCTTGAACCATATTTTGAAATAAATCATCGTATAATTAAATATTTTGTTAGAGCTTAAGTCTGCGTGGTGATTTCTCGCTTACTTAACAGAATGCACTTAGTATAAAATGTCAACTATATTTATAAATTCTTTTATGTTCTTTTTTTTTTCCAATATTTGGATTTGAGCTTTAAATTCATGGATTCATGGAGATTCAAACTCGTAAAATAGAATTTTATTAACAGTATTAACACCAATTATCAGTTAAAATTACACACACACACACACACATATTATATTATATATATATATATACACCACATACCTATGCATGCCTTTACATAATAACATTTTAGTAAAAATCTTAATAAAATAGTAATATATTAATTATGAAAATATATTTCCAATATAAGCAAATACATTTTATTTTGATCACCAAATGATTAATACATATTTTTTTGCATTTGTTTGGTCTATTTACACATTTTTGTTGAAATGTCAAGGAAGGGAGAAAGAAAGGGGGGGGAGGTGTGTACAGTATATTGTTAAAAGTATCTCTATGTTTTGGGAATAACAAAAAGATTCGTTTATGAGGAGATGGTCGGCTCTTGAGCTAAAATGGCCAATTCCCGGTTCTGATACCCTGAGGGTTTATGTATGACGTCATAACTACGGTGTGTGAGTGAGTAAGTAAGAGAGACAGATATAGTATATATCTCTGCTGCAAACTGTTCTCTTGAGCCAACAAATGTTAGGAGGGAGGGTTGGGGGGGACACTTGAAACTAGCCAACACCCCTCTTTCCCCACCAAACGAACGTCATTACTCTCGTATGTTGGGGGGGGGGGGGGATAGGTCTCATAAAACTGAATTAGATTGTGCAGATTTATTTTAATATTTTTCCATCGCGTGTTTGTATTGTATCCTTTATCGTTGTACGCATATTTTTTTAAATTTAAATATTGAAGTAATAGGAAAGTAATAGTTTGAGGAAATGTACCCACATACGCTTGAAAGGAGAGTGGATAACCAACCATTTAGAAAAATACAATTTCAATATACCCGACCTGAATTTAAAATCTGACTTCCTCGTTAACGGAAAACCATATCCAATGAATATCAACACTCAAGGCGTAAATCATTGTATTAATTTAAATTACCTGCTTCGGTGGGTGCACGGTCTCGCAATAGACTAGACTGCCGATGACAGGGCGATTGGGGCTCAAATCCCAGTCGGGTGTACTGAGGGTGGTTTTTCCTAAATGGTTTTCCATTGTACCTTTCTTCCTCTAAATTCAACCGTATTCATCCCTTACATATTAGCGTATAACCTGAACAGATAGTAAGATGTGGTGTAAAAAAAAGTAGTTTACATTTATTGAAAAATGACACCCGAATATGGGAATCGAACCCGGGACTTTTGGCTTAACTTGCCGATACTCTATCACTAGATATCTAAGATTGGTCCCGTGTTCAGGGTCATTCTTCAGTCATAGCTTAAGGCAGATTCTGTTATGGACGTGGGGAAATTGTCGGCTACTATCGTGTCCAGGTATCATGTTTTTATTAATTTAAATGAATAATTTTCTGTATACATTTTTTAAAATCTGGCTTACAGATTTATCTGATTGCCAAACCCTTCCTTCACCTCTGACAAGACGTGTATTAATCACAACTTGTGAATATGTGGAATGCCAGGCCTCCACCGTGGTTCGGATTCCACGTTAAACTGTAGGTCCTCCATTTCATCTCACGCTAATGTGTAACGGTAGGGTGATTGTAAGTGCGTATAACCCGAACGGATAGTAAGACGTGGTGCTAATAATAATAATAATATAATCTGGCTTAGAATAACGTTTCAAAATGAAATCGGACACCATGAGAGGGGGGGGGGTGTTCTTATATAATTCTTATACCACAATGGGTCACAGGCAACGCCGTGCGGGATTGCTAGTATTAGATGAACTTGACAGTAGAACTGCGTGTCCACCAATGCAGGTTTGCACAGACTTAATATCAAATACATTTGGAATTGATAACACCAGGTACTCAATTGTTTTTAATATCTGATATGAATACAAAAATGTATAAGGAGGGCAAATAATCTCTCTCCATGAACAAATATATTTATTTGGAGATTAAAATATAAATTGGAAAATTGGGGTAGCTTAACTCATTTGGAGGTAAATTGAGCACAAAGAAAAAAAATGTCTAAGTGGTTGCTAAAATTATCTTCTTAAATTACATTTGGGTTTTAATATCATGTCGAGATAATTTACAGACTGGCACACAACCGCCAAAGTGAGAAGTTAATCTCACTTTTAGAGGTTTTAAGCAGGCTCTCGGAAGCTTGAGGGCATTTATATAGTTCTGACCCCCCCCCCCCCCTCCCGCCCTCTTTTTTTTTTTTTTTTTCCATTCCATTGTGCCCCACTTCAACTTCCCTTAGCCCCTTCCTCCTTTCCAAATCTTGAAATGACGCGCGACGTTACGCTCTGCCCTGAATTAAACATCTCGCCAATTGCTCCCCTTCCCATCCAACTATGACATAAACTCCGCATCACGCGCAGTATTTAAAGAAGACCATATCATACATTCTACTCGCCGCATTACGACCATACCAGTATTTCTCTCGGTCGTTCATAAATTTTGATCAGCACAGGAAGAACCTTTTAAATCATATAACAACACTATCTTTTACATATTAAACATGTGTCTTGTTAAAAAGTAACATCTGCATAACACAATAACTTGCCGTATGAAAATATGAGCTCGTTTGAATTTTAACTTTAAGAGGATATTATCTGAAAGCTCAATGCCAGGTCTGAAGTTGCGCAGCCCGTGCGTGTGAGAGGGAGGTGGAGCTTAGATGAATACGTCAGAGACAAGTCATCCAGTATAGAGAGGAAATACTCGGTGAACTGACAATCGCCTAGTCCTCTTTTACTCTGTCATTCTTTCTTCAAGAGACAACACTCTCGAGCACACAGAAGGGATGTGTAATTATCTTGGGGAGGACAGCAGTTTAAAGAAAGAAAAGAATAGTAAAACGGCATTGTACTCTTCGTTTGCTCTTTCGGGTTCTTACAGGCGCTGGACTGGTTGTCTTTGTTTAACCAAAGGTCTCGGCCCAAGCGTGGTCCTTTTTCTACCACCTAAGTAAAGTTGCCATTTTGTAGTTCATAAACGAACATATCTATTTTCAGAAAATAAAAATACTATATTTTATACCATTCACTAATCCATCTAGTAAAAGTAATATAACCTAGAGAAAAAAATGATTGAGACTTTATTTTGATGAAAGTGTTAGAATCTACATTAGGCCCCTATGCCCCCGTGTAACGATGCACCATCTATTTAACGTCACAAGTCTTGTTTCAATCGTGCGGGAAAACCAATAATTTTATGGCCGTTGTAGTAATAGTAAAAACGCTTTTAAAGTCTGAAATTGACATGTTTTACACGAAGTAAAAAAAAAAAATTAAAATTGTAAAACCTCTTAAAATTTTTTTAGCAAAACATGAAACAGTCGACTAATGATTTTTTTTAAAAATATATTTTGAGTTAACAAGGGTTAATTATGTTAGATTACAAAAATCGTTCAAATTTAATTATATAAATAAATATATATATTGGTTAGAAGGCCCCTTTCCCTTGACACGTTGTGGCATTTGAAGTGGTAGAGCATATGTCACGACTTCAGATCCGCATGATCTCGAGTGATTTTAGACAGTTGAATTGGTAGGTAACGTTGAAAACTGTACTCTAGACTAGGACAATGCCACCACATCTCGTCCAAACACTAATTTATAGTACATGTACAAAGTGTATTCAATTTTACATTCATATAATAGCAAAAACAATTTTAGTTTCCTAGATTAAAAGGCTAGACAATGTTAAATATTTTTAAATATATTTTCCCATGACATAGTAATTTATTACAAAGGATAACGCTTTTTTAAAAAAAATCTGGAACAGTCTTCAAGTCTTCATTACATCTTGTATTCATTGGTAATCAAGTTAAGATTTGAATTTCAGTCAAATTTATTTTAGGGAAGTTGTACACTTTAGAACAGCCGGTAGGTAACGCGTGTGCCTACTGACCTAGGGATCACGGGTTCTAATCCAGGCATGATTGAAAGTATATCATTGGTTAGTTATTATCGGCTGGAGAACTGGGTGATGTTTTTGCTCTAGACTTAGTTTAGTTTGTAGAAAAATCAGTGTGTTCATAAAATGTACGATAAAAAATCTTCAAATAAAAAATACTGTGGTCGTAATTTATAAAATAAATTTTTTCCATATTTTCATTCAATTGCTAGTGCACCTTCACTTTAAACCCTTCTCACCCTTACTCTATTATAGAAATGATTTAAATTAGTGAAAGATGCTGATATCGCAAAAAAAAAACTTACGATAGGCCCAGCTTTGCTGAGCACCATTGAATTACACTACTGATAAGTCAGGAATGTAAACTGATGTAGGCTTTTTCTTGAAAAAGCAAAGGTGATCTCTTTTAGCTATTAGTGTTGTGTTGTGTTCTTTATTTTAGTGAAATCATACATTCTGTTTAGGTTGTTTGTTTTATTTTATTTGTTTATCATCACACCTTACTACCCTTTAGGTATACATGCATGTGTATTAAATGTGCTAACTAGTTAGGGATAGGAATGGTTCAATTTAGAGGAAGTGGACTCACATTTGCGTGAAGGGAGAGTGAAAAAGTGTTTATGAAATACCACCCTCAGTACAACCAGCCAAAATGCGAACCCAAGTTCTGCGTCTGCGGCAGTCCAGTTTATTTCAAGAGCGATGCCTTAAAGTTTAGACCATGTGGATACCAAAGCAGGTTGTTTGGTTGTTTTGGCAAGATTGTTATAGAATGTTTGATTGTAATCATATTCATGTTTTTCTATACTCAATAAATATTATTTATTTGATAATATTTAATGTTATCGTATATATATGTTTCTGTTGTCAACATTCCTTTTTCTCAACTTACACACAGCCTACAGCGATGAATAAGGTCTCAGTGGATAGGATTTTTTTTTTTGCGACTTCTGTCATAGCATACTCAGTTTACGTTAAAACACATGTTTTTTTTTAATGTGAGTTAAAATAAA
This sequence comes from Timema cristinae, assembly GCA_039000515.1. Taxonomy (NCBI): domain Eukaryota; kingdom Metazoa; phylum Arthropoda; class Insecta; order Phasmatodea; family Timematidae; genus Timema; species Timema cristinae. Next base: position 17,620 of record JBCFYV010004295.1, on the reverse strand, counting down.
GTTGCTTTTGCAATGACTATCAATATGTCTAAGGGATAGACGCTTCCAAGAGCTGGATTGTACTTGTCAAATGCTGTATTTACTCATTTACTATGTAGCTTTTTCAAGAGTCCTAAAACTAACAATATTTTTATATTAATTACCGAAAATTAAGTAGATGCCTCTAACAGATGTTTGAAGTGATCTTCCACTGGCCAATTTTCAAAAATTAAAGGCTTTCAAAATCCATTAGTAGTATTTATAGCAAGAAAATTCTTCAAAATTACAACCATTTTAAACTTATCTTGAGTGGCCCTTGCCTCGATTTATTTATTTAGATGACCCTAGAAGCTATTAAGGTGAGGCAGAAGGGTGCGCGAGTAATTTTACAGTTTTTATAGATTTGAAAGTTTTTGGCCAAAATAAATCAAATATTTCTCCAGTAGCAACATAGAGTTTAGTTTTCTGCACAGAAAACTAAACTCTATGTTGCTACTGGAGAAATATTTGATTTATTTTGGCCAAAAACTTTCAATTCTATAAAAACTGTAAAAACACTTGCTATCCCTTCTACCTCACCTTAAGAGCGCTTCTAAACTGATTTTTTTCTTACAGTTACATTATTCTAGAAGCTATAGGGTGTGGTCTTCTCCAGTTAATTTTTGAAAATTTAATGCACATAGAAATCATTTTGAGTTCTATTTAAGGCAATCTTTTAGTTTAATATTCAATACTGTCGAAGTGTGTGAAATGTATCTAGGAGAGAGAAACTTATTTCCATGGGGGGCTAATTCGTCCCATGGGCAGTGCCCCCCCTTACCCGTCGATTCCACCGCCACTGACCCAAAGTTTTTTATAAGAATATATTTAAATATAGCTTTTCTTTATGGAAGCTATTCAGAGTAGTCCATTCCTGGATTTTTTTTTTCCATATCTTTATATTTTATTAAGAGCGATCAAATCATAAGACTCCGGAAGTTATTTAGAGCTATTTTTAAATTGTAATAAGAATTATATGCATCCTTTTCACACGAAGCAATGATTTCTTACAGCTGTGTGTGTGTGTGCGTGCGTGCCTGCCTCATTGAACATAATATTTGAAAGAACAAAAGGGGGGCCTACCTGTGCCCTTCTGTGGACACGTCTATGGAAAAAAAACTGGAAGTTTTAAAATGTCTCGGTAATTGTAAAATTGCGACTAAACTAGCTAAGAAGTTTGTAGTTGGAAAAGCATTAGTGACAGAAATGAAATTAATTCTAAAATGTAATTTTTTGGTTCCTCAACATTAATTTAATATCTGAATAGTCGTCGAACATTGAAATAGTAATTGTTTGCCAAGTTTAATGGGGCACTTTTTTTTTGTGGCTAACTCAAGAAATGGGTAAAGGAATGCCAATAAATGGCCCCCTGATCAGATTATCCGGAATTTCGGACTACCAGAGTTTTATTCTAATTGGTACAAGTCAATTAAAGTGTATTTAGGTTTGGCCTAGGATGTTTATATTAGTTTGCATAGTTTTAGATAAGTTCACTTACACAAAATAAATTTATTGAAATAATTTTTTTCTAGAGATAAAATATAAATAAATAAAAGTTAAAACTCCTAATTGTTTTGAAAATTATTACAAACATATGTTTATTTTATTTTAATATTTAGTGAAGAGCCAAATGTTTTGTTTAATGTTTTTATTTACGTATTGTTTAATATTACAAACAAAATGGCAATTTTCCATTTCCTATGAAAGTGACTTTAAGGTTACTTTACATAAGGGTTAATTTCCAATTTTGATCATTTCTCCGCTACTATTTGAGATACGAAAATACTTAGAACTGTATTTTTTTTTTGTACTGTTAAAAATAACAAATATTTTATTCGAAACATATTTCAAAAAACCAATAGTTTCTGAGATATAAGCAAATATAAAAACATAAATTTGGAGATCTTTTAAATATGAAATTTATTATGCTCTTTGGTGGACAAAGATGTTCCCCTTTTATTACATTTCTGCAAGTGTTCTGAATAATCTATTGCCATGGAGTAAGGAATTAAATAGCTAGCAGTGTATATTATTTCCTTTATGACCTTTGGTGGAGTGTTTCTGTAAAAATATGGGGAATCTATTATTTCGTTTCACAACTATTACAAGTTTTTAGTAAATCAGTCCATTTTAATATGAGAGATGGAGAAAGACTGTGCGGTGCACCGTCGTCCGTACCATTTATTTTTAATAAGTAGAGTAACAATGTTGATTGTATAGGTGTGTATTTTTAAGGTTTATTTATTCTTCCAAATTCTAGCATATTACCTAATTTTTAACAACTAAGATTATCTTCCATTATCTTTGAGAATATAATTAACGAGCTGGCTTGTGTACTGAGTGACTCAAACGCTCAGCCAATCAGATGCCTTTATTCATCTGTTGCTACTTTTCGTATTTTTTACATTGGGTGAATCTACAAAAACACTATTTCAATCGCTGAAAATTTTATAAAGTCACCGGTGATTTTATAAAATTACCATCAGTCACTGGTTAATGTTAATAAGCTAAGTAAAGGTTTGATTAGTTTTGAGTTATGTTTTATAATATATTCAGCATAACTTATATGTTTTATAAAATCAATGGTAGATGTAGAAAATACCGTTGATGTTTCATACTTTCACCAAAGTGGATAGGTATATTAAAAAAATTACTGGTAAATTACTTTTACTTTTGGTGATTCTATACATTCACCAGTAATTTTATAAAATAATGAATTGAACACATTCGCATTAATATATTCAACATATTTCTCTTCATACTATAGTTATTATATGAAATTTAAAAACATTGTTGGATAAAAGTTTTTCGAGATGTCAATATACGCTCCGAAACAATCATTTACCCGCATTTGACCACTTAGAAATGTTGTGATTATTTTATTAATTAGTTAAAAAAATTGTTTTATATAATTTTATGGGAAGCAAATAGCAATTTATTTGACACACAATCACCATAGAATACAAGACATTTGAGTTTAGGTAACTTTTCAACAAACACAGTCGACAATTTTAATTTTATAACTATTCATAATTTTAGAGATTATATATTTTGTTTTTAGCACATAATCACGAAACAATTAAAAAACAAGTCAAAATTGAGGTAAGGGGAGTTTAGCTCTATATTTGCGTTTGGAAGCCTAATAACTAAAGCTTTCGCCTCACTTTAGGTTTTGAATTGGAATTCTCAAGGGCCATTGCCTTACATTTGTCAGCCTTTTGTTTGTCTTCAATAGCCTTTGTTATGTAAGGTGGATTTCTAATCGGCATGGATCGTCTGCGTCTTGGATCTACAAGCTCTGGCAGGAGACAATCTAGATAGAAGTGGCTCAGTTTTTTCTCCATGTGGCTAGCCCAAAATGCATCGTCTCTGAAAATCTTCTCGACCTTTATACCCACATTTTTCCATAAAACAAAGAGTAAATAACTTCTCCTGGTCACGTGAAGTTGGCCTTTCACTTGATAGTAGTGTGTTTTTGTTAATGCGCGTAATTTCTCTTTTGTCCTTGCTTATGTTTCAAAAAGTAAACTTTCTTTTTAAAACAGCTTCTTCTGGTGTCATGTTCCTTGCTGAGGGTGGACACTTCACTTCAATAATGGTGTCAGATCCTATTAGACCATCGGGAGTTGCTCCCAAGTAAGATAATTCCGGATCAACAAAGAGCCCACAAGGCTCAACTTTAATATTCATTTTATTTTCAAGAGCCAATATACCATTCTTCTCATCATCTCTACCGTACAGCATTGCATCTGTGTCAAAATCATCATAGAGCATACCTTGAACAGCCTTTTCACAAGATGTGTGAGGAAGTCTTCGACAAACGGGTCCAAAGTTAGAGGCAGTGAGCAGCTTTCGCCGTACTTCTTTCCATCGACCACCATTTCTTTAGAGAAGTGTCCCTCTTTCAAGCTCCTCACGTTGCTTTGATGTGCTTGGTAAAGTAGCAATAAATCTAATTTTCTCTCTATCAAATTTTTCCGTAACCATATCAGGCTTCTGAGCACAAGGCCCATAGTCTTTGTCATTATTAGACAACCTAGGTCTAAATGGGTTCTTTTTCTTCACTTTTGCAGGCAGACTTCTTGTTCTTTCAATTTGACGAAGTCTTCACATCTCCATCTTCTTAGTAAACTTCCCGGGACTAGCTTGGTACATTACTTTGTGTATTTTACATAGAGGAGTTTTAGTATTGTAAGAAACTACAGCAGCATGACTTCTAGAAGAGTAGGACATATTAAGGCAAAAATGAACCCTTTTCTCACGGATAAGGTAAGACAGTGGTGCACAACCCATGGCCCGCCATGCCATTTATTGCGGCCAACCAACTAAATGAAATTTGCAAAATAAATTCCTAGCATATTCTCATATTACTTAGACTAGGTTGTCAGCGAAATATGATTAAAAGTTTTATTAAGGGACGAAAGCATTTAAAGTTTATGCTTAGTAAGTCTACCGATATTTCAACAGCAGCTATGACATCGAGTCCGTTTATTTATGGGGACTTTGTTAATAATTGTTTGATAGCCGTATCGTAAAAACCTTGTGTTAATTGCGTGAAGAAGTTTGAGTAAATATGTCTTGATTGAATATCTATGTAACGCAGTGTCACAGATATTGCACGTATTATTGCATCGAAATTTTTGAAAATTTCAAAAAATTGGCATCTATTTTCTCACTAGCCATATATGAGTTCTCTGACATAACATCAACCGTTCAAATGAGCATATTTGCTCCAGGTGTGACGTAAGAATTCTAAATTTATTAATAACTCGTCTTTCTGTACTCCATGGATGGACAGATCAAGGCTGCAAGGCATCAAAAAGGTATTTGTATAAATTTGTCTACAATGATTAGAGCAAACAATGGAATAGTGTATCTCCTCACAAAGCATATGTGATAACTTTGCCACGCCAACACACTTATTGCATATCACTGCATTATAGGCTTACACCAGTAAAATTTGGTTGTAAAATATCTGGGCTAAAGAAATCTGATACGGACATTAGTGCGAACAGAGAACTTCATTAAATCAGAGGACTCAATCACCGACAATTCAAAGGATTCCTCAATGGAAACCGAGGCCAAATATGGTGACCGTGTTTACTGCAGCAGAGGAAAGGTTTTGAAAACTTTCAGAGGAAATCAAGAGAAAAATAATTACATCTCAGATTTAGCAAACAATGTATCAGTATTCCAGGCAAAACTAAGATTATTATAATTTGAAGTTAAAAATGTACTAATTTCTGCGCTGTAAAGAAATGTTTCCCTCACATGAAATTTATTCCAGCTAGAAATATGCTGGGCACATCAGCCGAATCCAGGAAACTTTCTGAGAAGATTTGTGATTTATATTGTGACAAATTCCTATTCAAGATATTTCCCAAACTCTTATTTTGATGTTAGGTTATGAAGGAGTTTGGGCAAGGGAAATGGTAGCGTTATTCTTTACAAAATTTAGCTAACAATGTATCAGTATTCCAGGCAAAACTAAGATTATTATAATTTGAAGTTAAAAATGTACTAATTTTTGCGCTGTAAAGAAATGTTTCCCTCACATGAAATTTATTCCAGCTAGAAGTATGCTGGGCACATCAGCCGAATCCAGGAAACTTTCAGAGAAGATTTGTGATTTAAATTGTGACAAATTCCTATTCAAGATATTTCCCAAACTCTTATTTTGATGTTAGGTTATGAAGGAGTTTGGCAAGGGAAATGGTAGCGTCATTCTTTACAAAATTAAAGTAAGATATTATTTTCAATATTTTCGATATTTTTTCTTTCCGGGGGGGCGGGGGGAAGGGAGATCAACCCTATCGCCCCCTCCGGAATCCACCACTGTTTAAGATATGTTGATGATCGTGATTATGCTATTTTTAAGCACTACATATTATGTACGTATATATTTATTATATCTGGGCCACCTTGCCCCGGAATATTACTAGCCCCGTCGTTAAAACAAAGATCCTATACTGTACATCACTTTTGTGCAAAGGAAGACTTATTTTTTATTACAAGGTTTTATTGCAATCTATTCAATATACAAATAAACTTATTTTCCTTTTGTAAAAATATTGATCTGATTACAAACGTTTTTTTTTTTAAATAGTCATTGAGCTTATTTAAAGCTTGCTCATTCTTAGCTTGGTTTTATGATTTGCAATGGTAGATTCTGGTAAGAAGGGTTTTATATAAAATACACCAATTTTTTGTTGGTCAACATTGATAACATTTTAATTTATTACCAGTGTTAGTTTATAAGCAGGCCTATAGTATGAATAGTCTGATAAACATAAAAAACAGTCTAAATGAACTATATTAAAATGTGTCTTTTGGATCCACCTACCTTTGTGGTTCTGTAAAAGCGCTATAATTATCCATATCAAAGTAATGTTCTGATGGAACGGCATAACTAACATCATTCACAACTACAGTCTCAATAGATGTGATGTGTGGACTCTCAGTTAGATCACCGTTATCTGCCTCCAGCAACTTTGGTTTTTTTCTATTACAATTAAAATCAGTTTGCAATTGTCTCCAAAATGCTCTTTAATGGTATGAAAAATTAAAATTGAAAAATACGGTAAAAAGTATTTTCTTTAACACTGCGTCTTACTACCCGTTCGGGTGTTATGCTTATGTACTAATTAAGCTAAGGGTTTTGGGATTAGGAAGGTTATATCAATATTAAGTATGCCCTCATTTACGTGGAGGGAGAGTAGTAAACCATTTTGGAAAACCACCTCAGTACACCCGACCTAGATTCGAACCTTAAACTCCCCGTCATCGACAGTCTATAGTATATTGCGAGAGTAGAGCTTTAGATCACGCGGCCACCAAAGTGGGTGTATAAAAAATAAAAAAGTCTCTTAGTGATTTTTGTAGTCACTGCAATTAATTCCCTAAGGTCCAATAATTTTGTAATTGATAAAAATTACCTTATTTTATTCTCGGGGTCTTAATACCTATCCGGGAAACATGCATTTTAATAAAGCTAATAGAGTTGGAATGGGTAAAGTAAAACTTAGTTAAAATGTACCCAAATTTTCAAGGAAGACGTGTATGGAAAACATTTTAAAAAATACCATAGCTACACCCGGCCGGGATTTGAACCCCGATGACTATGTCAACGGGAAACCACGTTAAATGAACTTAGCGTGTACGTCATTACAGTTTAGGTTTTTTTCACAAGTTTGTAATATACAGTTAGGATTCACGACAGCCTATAGTAGTCTTGGAAGAAAGATATGTTTAGAACAAATAAAGAAAGATACAGTATTTATATCTTTATTTATATAGGATTTTTTAAATTGTCATTGATAGGATTTATCAAAAACAAAGTTGCAAGATATAAAAATAGTTTTTAAACCTGTCAAAGAATGGTTCTTTATGAATGTTTTTCAACACATTTATTGTTTTCACTGAGGTGTTCCCATACACACTACAGGCAAACGCTGGCATATTTGTTTCGATATCACCTTTAATATATCCCAAATCCTAAATTTAGTTTATTGGAATATTTCAATCGGGCATCGTTTAAAAAATCCCAATTTATTAGGAAGGTATTTGATATTTTCTCTAGCTGTAAATTATTATTTTATAGATTAATATATAAAATTCAGCTTTACATATTTTACTTGAAAAATAGATAATTAAATTGGAATTACATGTTCTAAATTAATAAATTTGTAGACTACCTTTGTTTCCAATATTATTTTAATTCTATTCCTCGTCTTTTCTTACGTGGGGCGCATAAATGTAGATGTGATTTATATATAGCCTCTTCTTCTGTCAAATCCCGAAGTATTCATTGTGACTTCTCAAGACAAACGTCAATACTACTGTAGCATAAATGTGCTAATGAGTTATTTCTGACTTCTCTTATCTGCCTTTAGCCCAAAGCACCAGGCTTGGGTCAGGCGGACACTATCCACATTCCTTTTGTGTTTACTTCCTTCAACAAACCTCCCTGTCCCCCTCCCCAAAACCATTTCCTCGTCCCTCGTTCGGGTAGTTCAGAGTCTTTCCTCCAGATATCAGAACAACCGTTAAAAAAATAATCGTTTTAAAATAATATTATTCCGTTTTTTCTGTTGTGACTATGGATTTTTTTTATTGAAACGTCTTAGTTAGATAATATTGTATATATATAGCTTTTAAATTATTATTATTTATTTCTGAATCACGATTTATTTTAAACGAATCTATTAAGGATTTATGAGCTTTTCAAACATATAATGAAATAGATTAAAACATAGGTACGTCGCCATATTCTTACGCTCTTCAAAAATGCAAAATAATATATTATAGCATTTTTTATTGTTTCGTAAACATGATTTCCCTAAGAGTCTGCACGGTCTTCTTTGCCACATTTGGGAGCAATGGCGGTACAGGTCTAATATCCTCTTAAGATAAATTTCTTCTCAAAGTGACCTGACTCTAAAATGACACTAACCATCATTTTTTGTTTGTTTTGGCAATGCGTTTTACTAAAAGTTTGGGTTGTACGCTTATGTAATGCTAATGGTTTAAGGGAATATGAAGGCTGTAATTAGAGGAAGTGTATGCACATATGCGTAGAGGGAGAGTGGAAAACCATTTTGGAAAAACCACACTCGACTGAGATTCGAACCTAGATCTCCTCGTCATTGGCAGTCTAGTCTACTGCGAGAGTAGCGCGTTAGACCATGTGGCCACCGAAGCGGGTTAACCAGACAAGTTAATTGAGCAGATAGTATCCATAACCTTTACTCTACATTATTTTTTATCACTGTTTATGATAATTAATATTTACGATCAAGTATTTTTAAAAGTCTCAAATGATTTAACTCATATTAGCATTTTAAAGATAACTTTTTGAGTAGCCTGATTTATTTCCAAAATTGGTATTGCTCTTGGTTGGGGAATTTCCCATTTAATTTTGTTCACGTGTTTTATATCTTTGGTTTATGGGTCGACAAAAAAATAGCTTTTTAACTGTTTGTTTCCTGTATGGTTGGAGGGCAGTGAAAATGGAATGAGTGAAATTCTGTTAGCACAATTAAACTAAATAGACTAAAGCAATTATTTATTCTTCATAATAAAAATGGAGCTTGGGAAAACATTTGAAGCTTAGGTAACTGTATCTGTTACACCTCAATAGTGAAACCACCCATTTCATAAACTAGACACATTTCGGTCCATTTTAGTTAATTGGCCTCTTATATTGACCATTTCACGAAATGGGCAAAGATTGCATTAACTCTTGTACATTTTATCAACTGGAACTTGTTATACCATCCACTACAAGCGTAACTGAAATTCGTTTTAAGATGTTATATTTAAAATCAACACAAATCTAACTTAAGTTAACTTTTAAGACCAAACTTGTTCTTCACTTGTCAATTTCACTAACATTGCAGAAACTCTTCCATTTCATGAATTGGATAACGATTGGAGCTGCCCAGTTCATGAAGTAGCCAGTCCATCAATTGAGCAACACAAGCTCTGCACATTTCATGAACCGGACCAGTTTTTACCCAGTCCATGAAATGGACAAGAGAAGAAACTACAGTAGCACCATGGCTTCTTTGGTGTTTACTGACAGCTGACAGCTTTAAAAAGCTACCAGACCAAACCCCGTATCCCTACGCCGAACCAGATGATCTGCAAAAACATGTGTTTAGCAGCTGTCACTTTTGACAGTCAAAATTTAGGTATATACCTACATGTTGACTGTGAGAAGTCAGCTGTGAGCTGTCAGTCAGCACCAAAGAAGCCATGGGGCTATTGTAGTTTACTGTATAAGGAGAAGATCACACAATTAATTAAATGACCAATTTAACTCTTGGGATGTAGTATATTTTTTAATTGAATAAGTTAGAAGTTATTAACGGTCTTCTAGTTGGAGAAACATTCATTCTGATACAAACGACTATGTTCTCTGGCCTAGCACCATCGCTTGCCAAGAATTTGCCACAGTTCTTTACCCAGAAAATATAATATATTTATATAGTAAAGATGAGATAGTAGAGGGAGCAAGACTGAGATGGTATGAGCATGTAATGAGGATGTTGGAGTACATGAGATAGTAGAGGAAGCAAGACTGAGATGGTATGAGCATGTAATGAGGATGGTGGAGTACATGAGATAGTAGAGGAAGCAAGACTGAGATGGTATGGGCATGTAATGAGGATGTTGCAGTACATGAGATAGTAGAGGAAGCAAGACTGAGATGGTATGGGCATGTAATGAGGATGGTGGAGTACATGAGATAGTAGAGGAAGCAAGACTGAGATGGTATGGGCATGTAATGAGGATGGTGGAGTACATGAGATAGTAGAGGAAGCAAGACTGAGATGGTATGGGCATGTAATGAGGATGGTGGAGTACATGAGATAGTAGAGGAAGCAAGACTGAGATGGTATGGGCATGTAATGAGGATGGTGGAGTACATGAGATAGTAGAGGAAGCAAGACTGAGATGGTATGGGCATGTAATGAGGATGTTGGAGTACATGAGATAGTAGAGGAAGCAAGATGAGATGGTATGGACATGTAATGAGGATGGAAAAGGAGAGGATGCCAAAGAAAATTATGGGAATGGAGTATGTAGGAAAAAGACCGCAAGGGAGGCCAAGAAGTAAATAGGAGCATAATAGAAAGTGTGCAAGTGAGAGGAGTAGAATGGAAGCAATTAAAGTAGGAATAATATTGGAAGGCTAGAGGAATATGGAAGCACTTTACTAAACTGGTCCGGCCACCGGCTGGAAACAGTTGATGATGATTAGGATGATGAAGATGATGATATAGTAAGGATGGGTTGGGGAATGTTATTCAAGCGGAGGTTCGTGGGGAGGTCCCCAACATGAGATGTCAAACTTTTTTTTACATTGATTTTCTTAAAATCAATTATACTTTTTTTAAAAAACATAATTTGGGTTGCGACTGTCATAAATTTTATAAGACTCCAATAAGCTGCAAGCCTGGACAATGACATGAAATATATAAATACATTACTAATTATACTTTTAGTAGATAAGCGGAAGGTTAGGTTAAACTGTTTACCCCCCCCCCCCTCTTTCCCCCACATCTCGGTACCTGCTTTGCCTTTATAAATAAGCCTTATCTTAACTTATTATGTTTCTAAAAGCGTTTTCGATATTAGAACAAAAGTTTTCCTTGCTGGTTATATTTACACTATTCCTCTATTTAAGCGAAATGAATCAATATCACCATATTGTTTTACAAGATTGTTTTGGAAAGTATAAATACATTTATTACTTTTTTATCTTCCAGTATAACTATGCAAAATGCAATAAAAAATCACGTTTTTTACAGCTAAAGTCATAGTGTCGGCACGTGTTTATAATTTGTTTTAGTGCTTCTCTTCGGACAAACATTACAACATACAATTGGTCACTGGTCCCCACATTTCTACAGTTTGGCACAGAGCTGCTATCTGTGGGTTTAACGCTCAACTAGAAAGGCCAGCTTCCGCGAACTGTCGGTAATAGCAGAAGTGGAAAATAAATAATTTTATAATTTCACTGTACTTGGATGATATTTCAAGGCTTTTTGGGGGGGCAGAGGGGGGTGGGGGGTAGTAAAATAATACACACACGTTTGATATAAAAATTAGATATTGATTAAGTTGATAACTGATTGCTTAAATTTTAAATTTTTTGGACGTGAACACGAGTATATTGTTATTTCAGTGTGGTTTATTTTTAAATAACTCCTCTTTATATGTTATAAGCGTATTACCGGCATGAAGGACCAATAATACAAAGGTTTTTGCATATAATATTACCTAAAATATAATTCTGTCAACTTGCTGTTTGTTAAACTTGTTGGACACGTAGATGAGAAATACATTTTGATTATTTTTCAATTTTAATTCTAAAATAACTGGTTTCGGATGCAGTTTCATCGTTTCATATTTTAAATTCCATTTAGTTTTGGGTGCATTTAAGAATTTAATCTTTATTTTCATATTTAATTCTAATGAAAAATGGTTGAAACAAAGTTTAAAAAGTGACAAAGCATATTGGTATAATGTAACATTGTTTATGCAATTAAATTGGAATATAAGACCATAGCTTTAATTTAGGTTAAGATCGCGATTCAACAAATTAGCAAGGCGTACAAAATTTAATCTTATAAAAAACATTTTTTAAAACCAATTTGATAAACTGTTATCGTATATCAGTAGAATATATTTGTTTATAAAGTGACGTAGAAATATATCATCTCATGCATTTATATTATAAAATATTTCCGAGATTAAAAGTATTCTTACTAAACACGATTCTGGGAATTTGCTTTTGTAACTTGTTTCCATTTTTAGTTTAATTTTCTGATATAAAATAATATTAGAGTTCACAAATACTTTAACATCATTCTTTATTACTAGTTATTACACACATATATACATCACTGTTATAAAAGTATTAATAATAATAATAATAATAATAATAAAAATAATAAAAATAAAAATAATAATTATTATTCATAGTAGTAGTAGTAGTAGTATGTTTATTCTCACTATTAATAGGTGGTACATACAAACATTTTCATTAAAAAAAAACTAGTTCTAGCTGTTTAGTTTCGTAGCTTCCCAATCAAACATGGACGGTATTATTCAAAACTGCAGTTAGTAATAATTTAATATAAATTATTGGTGAAATATGGGTTTCTCCTTTCACGGTGGTAAATTAACGGAGGGGGGCTGGATGTTTTGTCTGTTCTAGATCTAAGTTAGTTTATAAGTCGTGTATTGATATAATCAGTCGATTTAGAAAGTGCAAGTTAAATACTTCAAAAAAAAGAAACCATTATAGGAATTTCAAAGTGTATCGGGCCTTAAAAATTTTCAAACGTAATTAACAAAGTAGGCGAAATGTTAACATACCTTCCAAGAATGTTGGTCTCGGAATATACAAAACTGAAAACAATTTTTCTGGTTATTCTGTATGGTTTTGAAACATGGTCTCTTGGCTTACTTGACAAAAATAAATTTAGTGTGTTTGAAAACAAGGTGCTTGAATAAAGATATTTAGTCCAAAAAGGGATAAAGATACTGAGGAGTGGAGTAGGTTATGTAATGATGAGTTACATACCCTGTGCACATTACAAGCCATTGTTAGGATAATCAAGTCTCGTAGATTACGGTGATCAGGACATGCAGCGCGAATGGGAGATTCTAGAACCGTGTTCGGGGTACTGACTGGTAAGCCCAATGGGAAGAGACCATTGGGAAGACTTGGGTGCAGATGGGAGGGTAACATTAGAATTTACCTTAAAAAAGATGGGGTAATGAGGTGGACTGGATAGTACTATCTCAGGATAGGGAGAGGGCGTAATGAGGCGGACTGGATAGAACTAGCTCAAGATAGGGATAGGGTGTAATGAGGCGGACTGGATAGAACTAGCTCAAGCTAGGGATAGGGTGTAATGAGGCGGACTGGATAGAACTAGCTCAAGATAGGGATAGGGTGTAATAAGGTAGACTAGATAGAACTAGCTCAAGATAGGGATAGGGTGTAATGAGAGGAACTGGATATGGATATGTGGTGTACTTTAGTAAATGTGGCAGTGAACTGTTGAGCTACTAATGCCGTAGATTAAGTAACTTAACACAGTATTTTGTATATTGTATACCAATTTTTATCGGGATGTACAGGGTCTTAACCAGAAATTTATTATGGGAGAAATGGGGCTATTATTCCTACGTTGGTGAAATTTCCTTAAACAAATGTTAATAAATGTTTCTACAGATTGAGTACCTCTTGAAGTAATTTAAAGTTTTCTTAGACACACAAAAATAAATTATTAATCATACTTTTGGAGGGGGTTTGAACTCCCAAACCTTCCTCTCTCGTTGGTATGACCTTGATGATGTCAAGTCGCATCGCCTTATTCCACGTACACGTAGGTGATATTTAGTACACAATTCAATACTGAATTCAGTTAGCTGGCGTTATCGGGCCCCATTCCTTTTCCATCTTATACTCTATAATCATCCTTCCTCAATTTTCCTCTTACAGTCATATTTTAAAACACACATAAAATAATTCACAAATTTACTATATTCCGCTCCTGAAAGTTGAACTGTACTTACCACCATAAAATGGCAATCAAACTGCAGATTTGAAATCCTCATTTCGTGTAGTAGCTAAAGCTTTCAAACCACGCGCCTTGCTGCTTTTATCGACCCGCTCCCGAGGCTAAAGTCGGCTGCAGGCTTGCCAACACACCTACAATATCCACTAAGTCCTCTAGATCTGTCCTATCAACAGATCACTACCCCCTGCCCCCTCTCTGTACCGATATCATCACAATCATTGCGTGTGGCTAAAGACTTCGTCGAAAGTCTGCCCTGTATAGTCGCGATTACCGGACGGTGACATTTTGCCGCGCTCGCTTGGGGATTTTCACTTTACTCGATTGGTACCTCCGGTTGTCTCTCTCCTCCTGTCGAGCCGCGCGGGATCTCCTTTCAGTTGGTCTTGGACCGAGGTGTCGTGGTGTTGTGTTTTTTTTATCTCCGTGTTACAAAAGTGCCCTGAAATAAACGTGGTTTTGTAGGTTAGATCAATACCCCCACAGAATCACCGGGACGTCCCGGTATTTCAGAAGAAAATTAATCAACCATGCCAGCAACAAGTTTACAAAGTGATTGGGAAGATAATCTTATATAATAAAGCCGCCCCATTTTTTGAAGTGCTGTCAAAATAAAACAAGTGTGTTTTTTTCAACGTCAGTACTGAATGTTTCCATAAAGTTGTTTTTTTATGCCCGTATGGTTGGGCTTTTTTTTTAAATATATATATTTTTTAATTTTTAGTCAGACGTCAAGGCTAGTGTTTGCGAACTTGCAAAATAAGCCTTTTGTCCGCGCTTGAGAATGGATGTTAACCGATAGTAAGTTTTGTTGTGTATGGTCAGAGATTGTATACATTCATCTTTTACTCCGACCCACACATGGTGGGCCAGTGAAAGAAATATCAGTTTTGGAAATTCGAAAGGAAAATTCGTCAAGATCGTCTGCCTCAGTCAGGTTAGTAGTGACTTATACAATTCTCTGAGTAAATACCTTAGAATAACATCGTATCTGTTTACAATATTGTAAAACATTGATAGTCTATCTCATTAAAAAGATAGCACCTAGTAATAATGTGTGTCAGTAATAATTACGTGTAACTGGTAGATAAGTTATTTCTCTATCTATATATAATATGTTTACATATGTGAGTGAGAAATGTCACTTCAAGTAGGGCCAACCTTGTATTTGGTATAATATGGCGAACTTTCAACATTCACAGAGAAAAATATAACAAGATCAGACGATTATAACAGATGTAGCAAGAAAGAAAAAAAAGAGGTTCAGAGCTGGGCGTGCTCAGAATGTGTTGAATCTATAACAGTTTAATGGCCCGCAGTAAAAACCGTGCGGCGTTGCGTAAGAATGCGTGTTTTACTGCGTCTTTTAGGACAGTAATTGAGTTGTGGACTGGGACAGGGGAGGTATTTTTGTCTCTCTCTCTCTCTCTTTTTTCATATTCAAATATTAAAGGATAACAAAAAATGTTTACGTTTGGATCGGAATTATTATTATTATTATGTTATTTCGTTCGTACGTCGCCATTACTTGAACTATTTACACCCGACTTGAGAGGTGTAGGCCACCGGGTCAAGGACGCACAACGCCGCGAGCTGTGTCAGCGATTGCGCTAGAGCACCTCCAACCGAGATCGAACCTCCCCTCATGCTATTTTAAATTATTATTTCGGAGCGTAAATGACACGCGTGGAGGCGATCAATAGTGGAATAATATTCAACCAATCTACAACCGTTATAATATCGATTTGTCCGCATGACCAATGTGTTAAGACTTCCGTCCGTAAGGTCATGAGTTCATTCTCCGGTTGTATTTTCGCACTATGCGTTATGATTCTGATATAAATGTCGCCAAACTTCGTCCCTCGGGCAAAGAATTGTTGGAAACAACACCCGGACGTGGTAGAGAGCTTCGGGGTTCAGAAAAGGAGCAACAAGCTCAAAGTTGGTGACCTGGTGGTCTAGGGGTAAGGTGTCAGACTTCTGTGCTGGGATCCAAGGTTCAATCCTCGGTCCCGGCACAGATTTATCTGATTGCCAAACCCTTCCTTCACCTCTGACAAGACGTGTATTAATCACAACTTGTGAATGTGTGGAATGCCAGGCCACCACCGTGGTTCGGATCCCACGTTAAACTGTAGGTCCTTCATTTCATCTCACAATCACCCTACCATTACACATTAGTGTGAGTATAACCCGAACGGGTAGTAAGACCCGGTAGTAATAATAATAAGCTCCCATCATTTTTTTAAAAAACTAGGTTTAGGTTCGATACCTACATGGTACGAGTATTTAGGAGTTCACAATAAGCTCGCTCTTGGAATCCGATGGCCTCATTTGTGTTGAGTGTTGGTAAAATAACTTCATTTGAAACGACATAATACTTTATATTTTATTTATTTTTGTCGGCAACCGAAGCGGGTGTGTCCCGGAAATAAATTAGGAATTTCGAGCAGCTTAAGTCGTTCAAATCCACAATAATTGGTAGAGTGGTCTTTTAAAAAGCTTCAAATCAACCATTGAAATTAGAAACACAACCATTGAAATGTTTTCCACTCTGCCAAAGGGACAGCAACGATGTGGCTAAAGGGGGTTGTTATGACTTCCCGGTGTTGTTCAGTAACCCGAGCCACTGTGGTGTTGTTTTAGTGTAACATGGTGACCTCCATTTCATGCACCGGATCAGTTATCTTCTCCCTCGTTAACTGCGTCCTTTACTTGCGTGCGTGCGTGTTCTTCTCCTTCATTTATCATTACCTTGTGTTTCATGTTGAGTACCTCAGTAAATTGCTGTCCTGATACATCAGTCCGTGTATTTGCTTACCTAGTTCACACAATATGAACTATTGGGTTTGCTATACTGTATTTACAAAAATGGAACCTTTTTCTGAGTTATGGGTCGAATAATACTACGCCTGTGGCTGTAATTTACTTAACATGAATTTCATGGGAGCCAAAATATACACTATAGTTCCTAGAATTTACTATCAAATATAATTTTTTTTTTCATTTAAATAAAAAATTTTAAGAATAAAATAATACTTTTTCCCCCTAACTTATGAAAAGTAAACTAAAATTTAGAGGCTTATTAATTTATAAATTAAAACTGCGTATCTACGCGAAAATGATCAAAAATATCAAAGGTGACCTGGTGGTTTAGGGGTAAGTTGTCAGACTTCTGTGCTGAGGGGTCCGGGGTTCAAACCTAGGTCCCGGCACAGATTTATCTGACTACCCAAACCCTTACTTCACCTCTGACAAGACGTGTATTAATCACAACTTGTGAATGTGTGGAATGCCAGGCCTCCACCGTGGTTCGGATCCCACGTTAAACTGTAGGTCCTCCATTTCATCTCACAATCACTCTACACATTAGCGTAAGTGCGTATAACCCGAACGGTTAGTAAGAACCGGTGCTAATAATAATAATAATAATAATAATAATAATAATAATAATAAAAAATATCTCGCTAATATTTTAAAATGCGTTGTACATTTATCCACGT
>JBCFYV010004294.1:0-22243 GCA_039000515.1 Timema cristinae | reverse complement strand
ACTAGTAAAGTTTACAATCTTTGTGTTTTCATAGTTAAGTGTTATACCCCTGACTTTGGTGGGGACCTGTATTCGTTCGTCTGGGACAAACACATTGTAAGAAAAATTTTCGGTCCACCGGAAACAAACTCTGTAATGTACGCGCTCTCAGAGTAGGCGGTCAGCTCGTTGTCATGTCCGCCCAACTTGTCGCCGTGCGTATCGTGTACGTGCCTGACGGTCTTATCACACTTATAATAGAGTCTGTGTCACAGTAAAGACAAGAAGAGCCCAAGTGCCTGAGATATGAATACAATTTCATACGGCACCGGTGGTCACATACGCCGCTATAGGCACGTTGACCGTATCCAGGGGAGTACGGCCTTTTCACGGTAGTCCACGAGACGTAAGCAACCTCTTCATTGGGGAAAATAATGTTGCGAACCTCTTTACCGGGGGTGGTGAGTAGGAGAAAAAGTCTTTTGGATTGTTCACAATGGTGGTCTGCGTTTTTGTTCTCGTTGAATGCAAATCGTCCCCAGAAAGAGTTTAAACACAATTTGGCGAGTGTGCGCTTTCCTGGATTTTTAACAATTTCGTTTTTATCCAGCACTATTCCCTCTGTTTTGTTATACTCGCTAACGTAATTGTCTTTGTCTGCGTCTGTTTCCCACCCATCCAGGGTATCCAGACGCCTCCTGTTTGATCTTTAGGAACTTGTTAATATACTCTACAAACAGTCCGCCTTCTCCGGTCTGGGATCAAACTGGGTAATTTTATATTCCCAAAATCCGTGTACTCTAACCATTGTGTAGCCCATTTCTAGTGCTAGTCGAACCTCGTCCACTATCCATGTGCCTGTAATAGTCCTCTCAGAGTCTGTGTGCAAACAATCCCCTTGGTTCATCTCGTTTGCACAAGAGGAACATAAACAAAACATTAATTTAGATTGTGTCTTGTAGGGCAGTACGGGGTGATACAAATGTCTAGGAGGCAAAATAGTGCATTTAATTAGCCCCTCTCGGTCTACCACGTCGACGGGGCAATCGTCGGCGACAAAAATATTTATAGGATGGCCTACAGGAAATTTAAAATATTTGCATACCCAGGATATAAACTGTAGACATCAAGATAGCCTATTTTTTCGTCGGGGTTTGTCTTGTAGTGTAATGTCATAGACTCACAACGTCCACCGTACAGTGCATCACGTGGATTGAGTGGGGCAGTTTGAATCATAGGGTGATTGTTTAGCTCTAGATCTAGTTGTGGGTCTTCAGTCAGTATTTGTCGAAGTCACACTCTTTCATAGTTGTAACAGTGTACCCTGCGGCTCTTAATGCTCGATCTCTCAACAGAGTGCACTCGTATCGCTCGGTGAGAGTCTCTTTCGTCCCTGTTATAGTCACGTCACGGTTTGAAAGACATGTACACCCGTGGAGAAACAACCGTCAAACTCAAAAATCTCTCTCGTCGCGTCACAGTAGCCGTCCACCTTCCTGCCCAAGATTTCTATCTCACGCCCGTTGAAGGCGTGCCGAATATCGGGTCGGGTTTTCTCCAGATAGACTAACCATTTTATGGCTTTCACAGACTGTCTGTCACCGCACCTGTAACCCCCTTGGGCAGGATGGCTATCGTATCGGGGGCTAAGAATAATTTTCTAAATAATCTATTGCACGCCGACGAGATTGTGATAGATTCTCTAAAAACGTCTGTCGCACCTATATTTAGAAATAAATGACGAAATGTACGACAACCCTTGCGTAATACATTTTACGTCATCCACACAATAGGCCTCCAGCTCTGCCTTATTATTAAATATATACCCCTGCCGCAGTTTGTCAGCGTGCCACACCATAAAGTCATTTCGCTCATCCGGTTTCATATAATCCGCACCGAACATTTCGGGACCGGGCATCTCACCGATATAATTTAAATTTTTTTCTGTATTAAACAAATAGAGGTAGTGTCCTTTTTTACAGTCTAGTCCAAACGATTTCGGGATCTGACTCAGTGGCATGGGTAGGAAACATAGGCTGTCTTTAAATTGTATGTGGTCTGTTGACATGCAGAGTATTTTATTTCCGTCCGCGATAATTTTAGAGGTGCAGTTAAGTGATAGAAATCTATTCAGGATAAATATAGCGTCAAAGGCTTTGGCATTATGCCCAAGACAAACAATTTTATTGGTAAACGGCCTCGGTTGTCTCAGGTAGTCGATGAAGCCGTCTACCGGATTATCCCAAAAGGAATGAGATCTTTTCCCACATTGGTCACAATCCTCGTCCATATTATCGTAAATTCACTTTTTACACAATAGAGTTGTACGTGAAGAAAATTCGGTTCGTGCAAAAAACAATCGTTGGCTATAGGTCGTTCTTGTTTAGTCTCGAAATCATAAAATACCATTAGATATTTATCATCGAGTTCCTTTCGACTCAACACCTGCATATAACAACGATGCGGGTTTCCTTTGTTCTGTTTACACGTTGCGCAGTATAATTTAAAACATTCGTGATTTCTCCCCTTTGTTTTATCACAGGTAATACACACCTGTCTTAAATCACAAATTGTTTTATTACCGCGAATTTTATTCGATTTATGGCTAGTGAAACAAGCGGCAGACCTGAATATTCTGTTACATTCATTGCAATACACATTTTTTTCGCTTTCATACAAACACGGAGGTATGGACACACATTTTGGGCAAGTATTCTTACATGAATGTCTCGCACCTCTTTCAAAACCGGTATTACATCCGTCGCAGAAATACCGAACGGAAAAGGCCACAGCCATATTGATTATTACGTTAAAATGATGTGTGACGTCATCGTACAGTAGGTTAATGTACCTAGTAGAAGACGAAACCCCCTCATACCACAATCCATTGAGCGTCGAGAGGGTATTATACACGCGCAATTTATATTCGTCCCCAAAATAACGCTGAAATTTATCGAGATGTTCGCGCCCCCCTCCCCCGGATAAATCTACACGCGCTTTTGCGAGAAGCTCATCTACAGCATTTTTTATTTTCCACCCCTGAATATATGATTTATAATTAATATCATTAGTGATTTTGGCTATCACTATAACTATGGCGTGAGCCAAACAATTCGTCAATGATTTAACAACGACAATGCTCCTTTTATGGTGACTCAGATAATCGTTTGGAAGGCACCTTCGTTTTAGTGCTCCATTAACCGTTCCCCAACATCATTTTGATATGATTCGCTTTAATCCTCAACACATCGGCTATACCAAATCTGGCATTACTCTGAATGACTTTTGTTAATGTATTCATAATAGTGTTCACATCAATTTGATCACATCTACGGTACGAAACGCCGACCGGTTTATCGAGGTTATTCTCCGTGTTTGTGATCATGAGTCCAATTAAATCGTATGGCGCCGTACCTCTGAGCAAGTATGCTAATAGACTAGAGAAACACGTCATTAGATAATGCATTGGACTCACGTTCGTAATCAAAGGGTTGAAACGAACTAAGATATCTCCACCTAAGGTGTTGAACCGAGTAATAAGTTCGTCCTGTCTCCGTTATTATTGTAAATGAGTCATTAGTGTTTGTACCCGCCGCATAATCAAAAATGTGTTGGCGTTGTCTGTTAATGTCTGAGATAGAGGGTATAGATTCGTCGGCTATAAATGTTTGTTTGTTAGACACTATAAAAAGATCAAAGAAAATTAATTGTTAGTTTAAATAATATATTGAGAATAGAGAAACACACAAAAAAAATTATAAAATAAGTATAGATAAATATAAAATATTAGTTTAACTAATAAATTGAACACTAGAGAAATAATAGTAAAATTATGCTTACTTTTACCAGAGAGCTTGGTGTTGTTTTTTACGTGACAACTTCTTTTCAGTCGACAAGATGTTGATGAAATGATAACTTGGTATAGTTAAATTCTCCTTTTATAGACCTTCAGCTCAATGTGTTTTTCTGAACACAGCTTTTAAACTCATGTGTGTTGATTTCTACACCACACCTTTCACCAGCGACCTGAATATCTAATTAGAAAGATACGTGCTTCTCTATGACTAGCTGGTAGAAAGTTGATTACATAATGATTACATAATATTTCTAATAGGTATATATATAAGGAAAGGCGGGAATATTAACTATATTATATTGATCATCATGGCTTCATTATCATCATCAGTGATAAGTGTTCCTGTCGATCGTGAATAGGTGAGAGTATATAAAATCGAATCACCATTGTCGGACTTAGCTGGATGTAATTGTTTCAACTTTCAACACAAGCAGACAAGCATTGGATGTCTTCTAATATCCAAAGAATATCAAGACGATAAAGCTTTGGAGATCAGCCTGGAACAACCGAGTTATTTAACAGGAAACATTGTGAGAGAGGATTATAGAGACCATCCAGCTTCTAATATAAAGATAACTTACCATATCTGTTCTGAAAGATGTTTTAAAATTTCAAGATATAATTACTGTCCAGAATTTAAAAGAACTTGCTGTGAGTTCGTTTCGTGGGAGTATTTATATGCAGAAGAAGCACTTAAAAAACAAAGGAAAAAATCGTTTGACGACATTTATTGGAAGGAATTCGCTGACAATTACTACAAGGATCCTGCCAAAGGAGGACTACTCACTCTAGAGGAAGCAGAGGATCATCTCAACCGTGACGAAGACTGGAACGTGAAGACAGAGCTGGAGGCCATAGAAACGTCGGCAAAAGATTGGGATGAAGAAATCGAAAAAGTATTTTAACTTTCATTCAATTAATTAGATTATATTTTCAAAAAGTATTTTAAGTTTCATTCAATTAATTAGATTATTTTTTCAAAAATTATTTAAATTACATATTAGTAATAAGAGCAATATAACTTTGTTAGTGTATAATTAAGTATAACGTCATTAATAATTCAAACGTCCTGCTGTCTATGAAATTATAAATTTTAAAACTAACCTCTCCTTGTTTTTTAAAACTGGTTTTATTTTACACAGATGGATTTCACGCTGAATACAAACTCAGTTGAGATTAAAATTATCCAACTGTTTAATAAAACATGTTTGTCATTTTTTTTTAACAAAAACTCACATTTTGGAAACGTAGGAAACGTGTTTTTTCCTATTTATATTTATACTGAATAATAACTCGGTTGAGAGTAAAATTTTCCAAACGTTAAAAGTTATATTTTAGTCATAATGAGTAGAGTATTGTTAGTTACGGCATATACATGAAAAATCATAATACAATAACTCTACCTCGGCACTTGATATTCATTCAAATATGATGTGACGTCAAATGCATTCCCACCATAAAACATGTTCAAATCTAATTATTTCAATTATTTTATATATATAAATAACTAAACATTTAAACTGATTACATCACTAAAGTCTGGCGTCACTCACAGACGCAGTCAATATTATTTTATAAACAGTGATGTAAAAATTGAATATAATCTTAATATCATAATTCATTCAAATCTAATGGGACGTACAAAACGTCACCACAGGCTGACGGTCAAGGCTGACCTATCTCACTGACGACTGACGTCACTAAAGCCTGGCGTCACTCACAGACGCAGTCAATATTATTCTATAAAACAATGATGAAACACTGGATATAGCTGGGCTTTTACTACTTAGCTCACACTTCTGAGGAGATTGGAATCAAAGTCAAACCAGAGGAGACATGGGTCGCAGTAGATATTATGATGTATGGAAAGGAAATCATATATAAGGGGTGCTTTGTTTCACAGGCAGCCAAAAAGATATCTCGCTTGTTGACTGACGTTAATGAGGTGTATCCGACTCTCCACACCATGATCGATACATTACAAACATCTGGCCTTGCCAGCGCACAGAAATCAATGTGTGTCATGACATCGTATGTAATCAATGTGTGTCATGACATCGTATGTCATATCAACTGTGGAGGTTATGATGCTGATATCAAGAGAAATCTTCAGGACCGTACGTGGATCCTGCCCTGTGGTGACGGGGGCGAAGCAATTGTTGGATAAGATCAAACGGATAGCTCTTTCAAGACCTTTCAAGGAGTTCTAACTGTGTCTCAATTCAGAGGTGGGAAGTGTCCCTGTCTTACCTCTGACCAGTTTCTTCTACCGTGGACATCCTGATCCCCTTTCTGCGTACCTGACAGATCTCACTATACTGACCACGAAAATAACAATTGCAGCAAAGATTCTAACCTGATTGGTTGATCAGAGGTTTAAGCCCAGAAGAGGGAATCCGGAGTTGCTAGTCACTAACCCCTGTGAATTAAACATCAAAGTTCCGAAGCTATTATCATCCTTGTTCCAAGACGAGATGGAGACTGCTCAGCGATCAGAAACTAAAAACCATCACTTGAGAGAAATCTTCTCTCATATATCAAGAGACCAAGAAAAATAATTGTACACTTATTTAGTATCCTTACAACCATGTCATCCACGGGTAATCCATGAAGTGTCCCGCCATGTTCAAAAACAGTGTGATTGGCTCACACATAACCATCACGGCCTGCAATGGGACGATGGGGATATGTCGGCCAATCTATTTAATTCATTTTGAAAATGGCCACTACGGACTCATCTATAATTTATGTAAAGGGAGACGAGAAAAGAAAATTTATTTTGAAAATACTCGGCATGGAGAAAAATGTTATCGACATGATTAACTTGGGATGTCCCACGATTAAAGATATGAACGAAAAAAAATGTGTTAAATGTTTCGGTCACAGGTATAAAAAGTTTAATTCGATTTGCACCCTGTCTAATGTTAAATTTCTTAGGGAATGGTTCGTTGGCACCCCCACCAACATCACCACCACCACCACCGCTAGTATAAATTGGGAAGTTATTTTTATTTTTTAGTTTTAGAGCTTCACCAGCCATATTCCTTTACAAAAAATTACCGCGGCATATTAAAAACATTGTGATTGGCTCACATATAGTTATCACGGTCTTCATTGGGTAAACGGGTGATATGAGCGCCAATAAATTTGATATAATTTTAAATATTATATTATTATTATTATTATATTATTATTTGTGTTTAGAGGCCCATCGACACACTGAGGTAATTAGGGCCTTAGCATTATATAGATACATAGTAAAAACTCCATAGAAGAAAGACAGAGTATTCACCTGTTTATATAAAAGGCGAAGAGATAATAAAAATAGAATAGATCTCAATGTGAGAAAAAAAAAGAAAAAACCATTTGAGACACTCCATAAGAGTACTCAAATGGGTTCAAAGTACAATTGAGTGAAACACCTGCTGGGAGCATGGAGAGTAAAGAGATTTCTTCACCCAGGCCTCTCCCTTCTGGAGTTTCGGAAGGCGCTCCGGGCAGAGACAACAAATGTCCCAAAACCGCAGCCCCTACCCGAAAGGAAAGAGGGGACCTCTGGACACCATCGGGTGACATCACCATGACGGGATACCGTGATATTCAGCAATTTGCTGAAACATTGTGTCGAGGGGTATCCACCCGAGTGATCTCGGCAGATTTTTCTGCCATTGTCACCGCAGCGGTAGCAACCTTGACGGTCGCTTCCCCAACTTTGCGACGTGTCCGGGTTCAGCCACCCGCTTCGATGCTTTCGAGCCTGGCTGACGCTACCCAAACACTGGTGGCTACGGTCAGTGTTCACGCAGATGCGAATTCGCAAATGCAGTCAGCACCGAAGCGGAGGAAAGGTCCATCCCACGCCAATCGTCCCCAGTCGGTGTCAAAGGACGCCGGCCGTAAAACGGTCAAGACGCGGGAGGGGCCCGAGGAGACTGCGAAAAGTCGTAGTCCCACAAAGGCCGCGCCTAAGCAACCTCTGGACCGCACCATACGCAACTTGATTTCCAAGTGCATCCGGTTTGTCAAGTCCGACGTCGCAAGTGCATCCGGTTTGTCAAGTCCGACGTCGCAAGTGCATCCGGTTTGTCAAGTCCGACGTCGGTAAGAAAAAGTGCATCCGGTTTGTGAAGTCCGACGTCGGTAAGAAAAAGTGCATCCGGTTTGTAAGTCCGACGTCGGTAAGAAAAAGTCCATCCGGTTTGTAAGTCCGACGTCGGTAAGAAAAAGTCCATCCGGTTTGTAAGTCCGACGTCGGTAAGAAAAAGTGCATCCGGTTTGTGAAGTCCGACGTCGGTAAGAAAAAGTGCATCCGGTTTGTGAAGTCCGACGTCGGTAAGAAAAAGTGCATCCAGTTTGTGAAGTCGGACGTTGGTAAGAAAAAGTGCATCCGGTTTGTGAAGTCGGACGTTGGTAAGAAAAGTGCATCCGGTTTGTGAAGTCGGACGTTGGTAAGAAAAAGTGCATCCGGTTTGTGAAGTCGGACGTCGGTAAGAAAAAGTGCATCCGGTTTATGAAGTCCGACGTCGGTAAGAAATTACTGAAAAGCCTTAGCGATTCAGGAATAACCGTCGTCACCTCCGAAGGGGGATTCGAGCAGCAATGGAGAAGCTTTCTCCGGAGCAGCTAGAATCAGACCCCGCGTTACCAGCTATTGTTGAGTTTTTGGAACCGAGGGGGCAGTGACTCAAAATAGTTTGGGAACCACTGGGCTAGACCTACGACGAGGTGTGTTATAATAGGTATACATTTTTGGAAGCTTATCATAATGAATAGCTGCAACACCCTCCACTGTCCCTGTAGGAAAGGTCCTTAAAACTACGGGAAAGGGGGGTGTGCGTACATGTTATAAACAACAACAGATTAAAGAGCAAAGTTTTTTAAATCAGGAATATTTTAATTATCTCCAAGAAACAAATAGACAAAGGATAATGGCCGTAATTCAAAAGCTTCCTAGTAACTACTATCGAAAAAGAAAACATTGTATCTTAAAAATGTAATTTCTTAAACGTATTTCCTTTACTATTCTTAAAAACATGACTTATAGTATTTCGTATTATGTTACAAAATAAGAGTATAAATATAAATACACTAAAGTTTTCCAAAGAATAAAAATAATAATTTTAACGAACAGTTATATTGAGTGAAAATTCGTGTCCTTCAAATTACTCTAACTCAAAGATTACATCTGTAAAAAATGGACACAGATTTAAACGCTAGAAATAGCGTTTACCAACTAACAGTTATCTTAACATCAGGAAACGTAACTATTAACCGTTACTGCACAAACAATTGAATACTTGAAATTTATTTATTTATATCGAACAAAATATATTTATATATAAAAAGAAGGCCTATCTCCCTAGACGCAAACATAAGATTTATCCTATACATTTAGTCAATTCAAATCAAATGGTAATACCTACAAGGTGTTGGCAACTAACTTTAACAATTTACAACGTATGTCAATCATACTTGACACTTAAACAAGATGAGAAGCGTAACAAAAAGCTAATGCCAGACGCAATTGCTCCATTGCGTCTACTAGAAAACATGACAATTTATATTATGGGTTTCTTTCCCAAACACGCATAATACCCTACAAAACAGTTTATAATATTGAACACAAAGTTACTGCCAGGTCCAACCTCCATGACCCCAGTACATGTAACGCAATAAAAATGAGTTTATTTAAATCAAACATATGAAACTCCCAGGTCCCTCCTCCATGACCCCAATACATATAATACTGTAAAAATATACAATTTACATACTCTTATATATATTCCTTCTGAACCTAGAACACAAAACAAGGGGAGGAAAGTTTATATTCAAGCCAGTCACGTAATCACAGGCATTACGTCATTATACATCAGTTTCTTCTTTCTTCGTGGTTTCTGATTGGACATTAGCCGTCAAATTGCAGTAAACTACGAATATTTGAAGTTCATCTTTCTTGAAAGCCGTTGGAAGCGTCTGTTGCAAGGTGAGAGTTGCCATAATCTTCCTCCAGGCGGCAACACAGCGCAGATATGAATTGTCGCCTTGACCCTCGGGAACGCCGTTCAGTTATAATATTTTTCTCGGGCCGGTTACAACTTTGGACATTACTTGTAGTCGTCCACGACCCAACCCGGCCGTTTTGACTTGGTAATACTCTAGTGATGTCAGCTTGGAGACCCAAGGTACGTTAAGAACAACTCGTTTTGTAGACAGACAATGTTGGATAATTAAAGAACGTTTGTTTGATGTGTGACGGTTGGGCTGCATTGGGTTATAATAGTGAATAGTATTATTATAGGTTACGTCGGAGTTATTAAGGAGCGGGTAGTATGCTATACGCGATTAAGCGTGTAGAATCAGGTTGGGTGGGGTAGCAATTGTACAATACGAAGATTGTATTGATACATAGCGAACAACGTACACCTCAAAATACTACCCTGTGGCACCCCATTTTCTTGAATAAAATCATCGAATAAGGTGTTATTCAACCTTACCCGGAAGTGTCTATCAGACATAAAATTAGATATAAAAGAAGGAAGGTTTCCTCGAAACCCCCAATTAAAAAGTGTTTTCAAAATGCCGTACCGCCAGGTGGTGTCGTACGCTTTCTCCAGATCGAAGAAGACAGCCAGAATTATTATTATTATGGTTTAAAGGCCCATCGACACATCGAGGTCATTAGGGCCTTGAAATATATGAAAAACAATAAAATCCCCATAGGGGAAAGAGATACATTCACCATCTGAGACATTCCATAGGAGTGCTCAAATGGGCTCTTAGTATAAATTAAGTGATACACTTGCTAAAAAAAACACAAGTGTATCACTCTAATAAAAAGACAAAACAAACATTAAAATATAACACGTTAAAATGACACAACATGTTAAAATTATAATACGTTAAAAAGACAAAACAACATGTTAAATTGTAATAAAACTGTTAAAAAGATCTCAATATGAGATAATATCCAAAAGAGCCACTTTATTAAAGTAACTCAAATGGCATTTAAAAGATCCGCCTGGTGTTTAAAACGGAGTAAACAAATAACTCCATCCGCACTATCGCGTAATAAAAAACGTAAGTCACCTTTAAAATAAGAGCCAGACGGATAGGGGCTAGTTTGCCACACTCCACCAAAATGTGATGCACACTAAGGGCACGGTCAATCGAAGACTTGGTGTACAACATACCGTGCAGGAACTTCAAACGGAATCATCAAACTCGGGGACATAATTATTTTCCGTGTTCAGATTTCGTGAGTAATCCGCGTCGGGCATGTAAGTGTTCGTCTGATATAAAACATTTTAAAACAGAACCGTATGATGTGGTTACTTTATTCGAGTATAGTGACGGTGATAAAGTATTTGAAGTAACAAGATTAGAAAATCCGAATAGAATAGCTCGCGTCCTATGCGACCGTCTACCGCACGGATCTGAATATTACGTCAGATCAACTCATGTTTGTCAAATGACATGTTTTTTAAGTCCGTCAAGAAATGTGTGTAAGGATTTAACATATTGTTGTGACGTTGTGTGCACGTGGTATAATCAATATATGAAGTGGATGGAAGAGTGGGAAATCATTGCTACAGAAGGAGAAATATGCGCAGCACTCTACTGTAAAGAAGTGATTGCAGATTTTTTTCAAGGCGAAGAAATACCGGTGCCGCTACCGCTGCTCCCGGTGAAACGTAAGCGTGAACCAACAAAGGAAGATTCTACATCACTCTCCGACCCAGTTGGAGATAGACCTGTTCTTCCGTCGTCATCAAAGAATGAGTGATTCCGAAACAGAAGAACGGAGTTCGACGCCAGTTCCAGTCCAAGAAACAATAGAGTATATTCCAACTAACAAACGTAAAAGAAAAAATGAATCTAAACTTAGAATATAACTTATTACCTTTTTTACTAATATTAGAATAAATTTTAAATCTCCATTAGAATTCATAGAATGGAGTCAGGAGTCGGTAGTGGGTGGGAAATTATTGATAACGACAGAGAGACCTTTATTAGCGTCGATCTTGGATTTAGTAGAGAATCACCTTGCCACTGGGATAAGTACGTGGTTGGAATTAATCTACTTGATAAAAGACCCGTCATCTTACATGATATCTTACCAATTAGAAATATTGAAAACCCTGCAAGATTCCATTACAACCTGCTTGCTAATCAATCAGAAAGAAAAATCGGATTCAGCATTATCTACAAGCATTCAACCCCAAATCCAGCCTTGGATCACATCCATCTTATCCACGACTGTGCCTGGTCAAGTCATAAATGTGAGTGCGCAATCCTCGCAGGCAAAACCGTTCTGCCTAGAGGAAATAATAAATCAATCCAGTACAGATCCGAACTTGGAGATGAATACTTCACCAATCTGTTTCACTATTTCGGTTCGAAACAAACAGGAAGTTTGTATATCAAAATACAAAAGACCAATCCCGAAGACGCATTATATGGAATTGAAAATTTACCCCGCATCTGTTGCGGGTATGAAACAAAAGTGGAAGCACTGTGCTCTGGATATTCGCAACTGGGTCAACTTGGAAGCGACCTACCCAAACCTCTCGGAGAGTTTCTTGCAGAATTTAATCCGGCAGCAGATGAAAGAGATGACGGACCATCAACATCACGAGGAAGAACGAAAACACTTGGAAACAAAAAAATTACCGAACATGCAGAATTTTGGTTAATGACAAATGTGATTGTGCCGCTAAAAAATTGTATGTTAAATGAAGAATATATAGATAAATTTTACAGTAGAATCAGTGAAAACCAATTTCAAAAACTATTACATAAAGTAGAAGTGAGAATATCTAACATGACTTTAATTGAATTAGAACAATGGTTAAAAGGTTTAAATCAAAAATATCCAGTGAAACAATTATTATTTAAGTGTATAAGAGGAAATATAAGACATGAATATTTAACTATAGAAGAAAGTAGAGAAGTAATAACTGTTTGGTTATATTATCAGTTTGATCATAACAATGAACTTATACTTGAATTTTTAAACAATTTATATAGAATATGTAATCGTACTAATGGTAAATGTTGTGTAATGTATTTATGGGGACCTTCCAATTCTAAAAATCAACTTTTATAACAATGTGTGCTGATGCTATGGTAAATGTAGGTTATTGTAACAGGAACAATAAGTACTCTACTTTTGGAATTCAAGATACTTATGATTAAAAGAGAGTTGTAATTATTGATGATCCTAATTTCGATGTAGGAGCTATTGAACAAATGAAATGTTTATTTTCAGGGGATGCAATTAATGTTGCTATAAAACATAAACGTGACGCAGTGATATTAAAGACTGCATTTTAATAGCAAGCAATGTAGAAATGTTTAAACAAAGAGTATGGGAATGTAGAATTTATCGTAAAGAAGTAAAAGATGTTAAATATAGTCAAATTCCATTTACTAACATAAAACCACATCCTTTATATTTTTATCAAATTTTCAGGGATTGGAACATTAACATCGAGGTGGAGGAATTGGAACAAGAGTTAAGTGACTTATTGTAATATTTGAAAGAATAAAACATTTTTATTAACCATATCATCTTTTATTTTGCAGTACCTGGTATTATTGTCAAATTATTATACATTTCAGGATTATTATAGGTAAAATACATTTCTCCATGTTCGATATAAAATAATTGATCATGAGTTGAAAGATTCTTTAATGCAGCAGTATAATTATCATAAAATCCTGTCATTTCAATCTCAATTTCTAAGTACCAATCACAATGTGCTTGCACAAATGAATCTTCGTTAGCTGGTGAATTAGCTTTAATAGGACTCAAACCAAAATGCATAGCTGGTGGGCGTTCTACAACTCTAGGAACACCATTATTCATTCTTTGAATCCAACTAGATTTATCTATTCGTTGATTATAATTTAATATAGCAGCACCAGAAGGCAGATAAGTTTGAGTTTGATATTGAGGTTTCATACAATAAACTGTTTCTGACACTTGAGGAGATACATCTAAATAATTTCCATGCCAAACATTAGAATCTACCATTCTAGTATTAGCAAGCGCTAGACCTCTGTCACATGTGGTATATTTGATTAAACCGTAAGAAGGTTTCCATACTTCATTAAAACTATGTTTAACAGCGCATGCATCGGGAAAACTAAATTTAGATAATGAATCAGATATCAATAAATTACCATAATCATTAGATTGTAAATAATTATTAGTTTTAGCGTTTCTGTCACTACTACGAATGAAACCAGAATAAAAAGGACAAGATATACCTTGTACATTAACTTGATTATGAGTCTGACAATATAACGTCGTAGTTAATTGTGAATTATATTTATATCACTCGCAGTTGTTATGACCATAGGTTTAGTTGGATCTGATGTTAATGATCTTGGTCTTACAATGAATTTACTGTTGAGCCCGTAACCATATTTAGCTTCAACATAATGTTGTGCACTAGCAGAAGAACTTATAGTTGAATTAGTATCAAAAGAACAATTATAACCACCTGGTGTTAAAGACATTTTACACATATTTACTATAACTTTAGTATAACCTGATAACATCTTATATTCAGCTGGAGATATATAAAATGGTAAAAAATCTATTGGTATATGACACAACGAGGTAACAAATTCTTTTCCAACTAGTTCATTTACAGGAGGTGTTGCACTGTTTGGATATATCACATCGAATTCATTCCAAGCTAGGCGTAGGAACGAAATCTAAACTGCTTTCTGAACCGCAACGTAACAGGATCTGGATGAGACGAGAATGGTTTAAATATATGAAGTTTACCTCCTCCTGAAGCTCGGCCACCAGCACCAGCACGCTGATTAGAAGTACTAGCAAGCTGATTAGTATTATCGACATCCATAATATTTTCTTGTTCGTTCGGATAAACGTTACCAGAACGTAACATCTTTCCGGAAGGCGTAATACTGTTGTCCGGTATATTCTTTCGTTTGATACCTGAAGTTCCTGGTTAAGTTCCAGGGGTAGTAGTAGTTGATGATCCACCGGCATGCGCTTTACGTATAGCTTCGTCAATTTGTTCTAAATTACCAATATCATCAAATACCTCTTCTTCCTGTGGAGATTTGGTAGATGGTATAGAAGGACGCTGAACTTGTGTTTCTCTTGCGGCTGCCCGTGCTGCGTTTATTTTACGTATAGCGGCCCAATCTTTAGGAGTCGGCATATGTGGATACAAAATACCAGTCAAACTTTCAATTAAATATTTTAAACTTAAACCACCCGCACCAATAATACTATGATAATTATAACTTGAACTAAAGTCATCAACAAAATCATCTATAGCCTGTCTATCAGCTTCACGAATATCACCTTCACTTTCGGCTACAGCATAAGCAACATCATGAAAATATGCTATATAATCGTCTCTATCTAATGGTAAGTAATTATCTGCTAAGTTAGAACCTGGACCAAGATATCTGTGACCACGAAGATGCATACTAGTTATATAATATTTTTTTTTTCTATTTATATATGCATGACCTTGAAATCTGCAGGGGACAGTTGGCGCAACATTTCATAATGGATATCATCCGGGCCAGAAGTTGTATCGCCCGCCTGGGACAGGGCATAAGTCTTGCCTCCACAGTGTTGGGAATTGACGAGATTCCCAAACACAATTGTAGAGGTCTAAGAGGAACGCCCGTCCAGCAGGGGACAGTTGGCGCAACATTTCATAATGGATATCATCCGGCCAGAAGTAGTATTGCCCGCCTGGGACAGGGCATAAGTAAGTTCCTCTTTAGTAAAGGGGGAGTTATAATCCTCCCCCCGACTTTGGCCAAAATCAATAGTAAGGCGCTCGATGCTGCGCTGATGCACCGCAAACTCGTTAGAGTAGCTCGCAGTGCTAGAAATATTGGCGATCATCGAACCCAATACATTGGCGACCTCCATAAGGGAGGAGACAAGTGAACCGTTTGACATAAATGCGGGTATATTATAAATGGTATTTTTGCTACTACGTACTTTACGAATGTCATCCCAAACCTTGGTTGTGGGAGTGGAAATAGTAAGGGTAGAAATAAACTGTCCCCAAGACTCTCTTCTGCTTTCTCGAAGGATACAGCGAGCTCTAGCACGTAGAATCCGGAATGACTCCAGATTCTCCAAAGTTGGACGTCGATGAAAGAGACGTAGGGCCCTTCGACGGTTAGAAATAGACAGCCGGCACTCCTCGTTCCACCAGGGAACAGGTCGGTGGCGCGGGTTTGGCGAGGATTTAGGGATGGATGCCCTCGCCGCCGCTATGACCGTCGAAGTAAATTGCCCAGCCTTATCATCGACGTAAGGAGAATGGGGTTCGTCGAATACGGCGAGCTCGCGGAATTTATCCCAGTTAGCACATTTAAGAACCCATTGGGTTAACCGTGCTGTACTGGGAGGATCTTTAATTTGTGAAAGAAGAATGGGAAAGTGATCGCTGCTACATAGGTCTGAGTGAACCTCCCAAAGGAAGTGAGCAGCAATCCCGGGGCTACATAGGGCTAAGTCGATGGCAGAGGATACACCATTAAAGGTGGAGAAGTGTGTCTGGTTCCCGGTGTTCATTAACAACAGGTTTCCCGAGACAAGAATATCCTCTAATATCCTCCCGCGGATGTCTGTAAAATTAGACCCCCACACCAGGTTATTGGCGTTAAAGTCCCCGAAGATGATATAGGGGGCAGGAAGTTGTATAAAGAGGGCCTCTAGAGTCCTCTTGGAAAAACGTTCAACTGGTGGGAGGTAGATGCAGGATACGGTTACCTCCATAGGAAGGGAGACTCTGACAGCAATCACTTGGAGATCAGACACAATATTTATAAACTTATGATATATGTTGCTACGTGCAAATATAGCCACACCTCCGCTAGCCCGATCAAAGAGTGTCTTGTCGGTACGATATACATCGTACCCACGAAGCATCGGGTTGTCAGTTGGGCGGAAGTGGGTTTCCTGCAAACACAAGATGGGAGGATGCAGGTAAGAAATTAGTAGTTTAATTTTCTCTGCACGAGCATAGAAACCCCTACAATTCCATTCCACGAAGCATCGAGTTGTCAGTTGGGCGGAAGTGGGTTTCCTGCAAACACAAGATGAGAGGATGCAGGTAAGAAATTAGTAGTTTAATTTCCTCTGCACGAGCATAGAAACCCCTACAATTCCATTGTAGTAGCGACATTATTTATTAATATATAGTTTAATTAATTATCCTCGCAATCCATAACACTATCTTTTAAAAATAAAAATTTATTGAGGACTTTTTTAGATCCTCTTGCTTTTCCCAATCTCTCTTGGACCTCCCGTTTCAGTAGAGGCTTTGGTTTGTCCTGTAGAGACTGGGTCGGGGTATCCTTACGCGAAGGCTTTGTTAAGGCCCTCGACGATTTTTTTTAAAGTGATTTTTGCGGACGTCCCTTGCTGGTCCTTCCTTAAGGCACCAGTGAGACTCCCCATTGCGACCTCACCTGTACCACCACTCATCCCGACCTCCGGTGTTCCTGAGGCTGGGTTGAGCGGCTCGTCAACGGTCACACATGGTTTAGTTCCACGAGGAGGGTTCGGAGGGGGTCCCCTTGGAGGGCTCGGGGTGTTCCCCTAGGAGGCTTCTTCTGGGGTAAAGGTGGTGGAGGCGACTTCGACGGGGGGCGCGACAACTTAGGTGACCCGTTTTCAATATGGATGTCTCGGGCAGAGACCTATGGCACAGGTCGCGATGACGTCTTAGCAATATTAACTGCGCAATGGCAGTTGGGACATTTAACGTTTTGACTGACAATCTGACTGTATGATGTTTGAAATACCGGAGCCTGACTAGATGCGTATTCCTTGCGTGCCTGGGCATATGAGATCTTTTTTTCGGATTGAATCTCCAGGACTTTTTTTTCCACCTTCCATTTCGGACAGGCCCGAGACCAGGCAGAATGTGGACCCTTGCAGTTTATTCAGAAGTTCAGAGACTCACATGGTGTTTCGTGAGCCTCCTGTCCACAGTCCGCACAGGTCGGCTTGTTACATTCAAAACAATCAAGTGACCGTCTAGGAAAAACTAACCCTCTGAGCCACCGCACCACCTACTCCGTGATAAGAGGTTGAAACAATCTCTCACAGATGGCGCCTTTGCCAAGTGAAAAATAAGAACTTGCATTAAGGACACTAATCCAGATAATACATTAGTTTTATAAGTTTTTATTGTTAGCTCATATATATAAAAGGACATCAAAATCGTTAAATGTAAGAATGAGATGATTAACCATGTAAATATTTAGCGCAAAGATGTACTTCTCACCCTCATTTCAAACATGTAATTGGATGTAAGAAAAAAAAGGACAAAAAGAGAAGGATGTAAAACACAGTAAACGTGAACCATAGTTTTGAAATAGATTAGTTATTTATCTTCTTTTTACGAGTTAGCGCTTCGGCTGCTCCTCGCTTATCCCTTCCCTCTACGAGTTAGCGCTTCGGCTGCTCCTCGCTTCTCCCTTCCCTCTACGAGTTAGCGCTTCGGCTGCTCCTCGCTTCTACCTTCCTTCTACGAGTTAGCGCTTCGGCTTCTCCTCGCTTCTACCTTCATTCTACGAGTTAGCGCTTCGGCTGCTCCTCGCTCTTCTCTCCCTTCCCTCTACGAGTTAGCGCTTCGGCTGCTCCTCGCTCTTCCCTTCCTCCCCTCTTTCCGAGAAGTGATGCCTAAACGCGACCGTCGCGGCACTTCTGGCAGAAGGAACCAAATTAACAAATCCCAGCCAACCTCCAACCTCCAACCTCCAAAATTTTATTTATATCCTCTATCATCCGCTATACTCCTCTCCTCGTCTCTCTCTAACTCTGATATTGAAATCAATGATTTCGGTTACACTGTAACTAATATCAGAGTTAGAGAGAGACGAGGAGAGGAGCATAGCGGATGATAGAGGATATAAATTAAAAAAATTTAACCGGAGGTTGGATAAAAGTTTGATTACACTAAAGGAGATGTGGAGAGGACGTAACATTTACAAACTCCCATCCACTTCTTATCTAAAGGAAATGAACTTCCGGCGATAACCTCTATCAACGGACATTGACATCCTATGAATCGATAAAAAATCATATATATATACCCCTGGTAAAATATTAATTTATTTCATTATGTCTCACAACAGCGAAAGTTATAGTCAAGCCATTTTCGACTTCGACGAGGAATTACTGATGCCGGCATCTATACCAGCATTTCAGGAAGAACAGGAAATACCTTCTACCTTTCCAGAACCAGCTGAAGTAACAACATCTTTGACTTAATTGAAGACGATTACCTTGATTTTTTATGTACTCAACACACAACAGACACACCTGACAATAACATCATACATCCTATCCACACATCTTCACCAGAAATTATAGAAACTACACCTGAAAAAACCAAACAAACAACAATCGAAGTCTGTATACCATTTTATATTCATTTAAAAAATGACAAACTGGACATGGACAAATCAAGCAACACTAAAAAAAGATTGGGTACACGTGACCTCTTCACGGGGGACGAACTTTCAAGTCCCCCCAAGAAGATATGTCGTAAAATTAACATACTCAGTAAACCGAGATGCAGAACAAATAGACTTCCAAACACTGAAATTAAGGAACGAAACACACCATCAAAAACTGAATGTAGAAGAACCACTGAACAATCTAACATCGACCATCCAACTACTTCAACCCAAAAACAACACACAAGTTCTGTATCTCCACATCACCATGAAGATCTATTGGACCGGTATCTGTATCTATTGAAACCATTCGAACCCATGGAGACTTACATACAGAAGGGAAGCGAGAAGAATCCCCCCGCCCTGTACGAGACTCCAAACATACATGTAGTAAAGGAAGTCATTCTAGGACGACAAATAGAAATCATCCATCATTCACGACCAATCAACCATCCACTTCCATGGTCCAGCCATTACCCAATCCTATTAGAATCCCAGAATCCGAATCGGACGATGAAACGTCGGAAGTCCTTTTCACCTTCATCGTCCGAGGAAAATCCCTCACTTCCTCCGAAATTAGAAAAAAAATCCACGACACCCCAAAAACAAACTCCCTAGATTCGTCCTCTTTGACCACACCGACCACTTCCACATCCTCTTCAAAAGCACATCAAAAAATAACTCACACAGAGTCATCTCACGCATCAATCGATTCGTTGAAGGAGACGATACAACGCTTACAAGCGGACATCTTAGCCTTCAACGAGTCCGACATGTCAAAAGATTTATTTTATATCTCCTCCGTAAAGGTCTCCAATGCTTCATACAAGCTGGAGGTCTTATTGAGGAATTCGTAAGAATCTTTTCTCATCTCGTACAATCATTCAATCATGACGAAATTGACGCAAGAGACTTGTGAAAACTACTTTGAACAAAAAAAAAAGAGACAAAACAAAATCAAAATTTCATGAATGTTCAAACACGTATTAACATGATTGACCAACTACAAGAATTAGCACTAAAACATGACGTTCGTACTTACGAACAATTTATTCAAAAAGTAGACGAAGCAATATTACTCCAAATTTTGAAACAATCTGGTTCACAATTCAGAGAGACAATGCAACAAATTAAAACAAACTTACATACGAAAATGAAACCTATGAAGCGCTTAACGAATATTCTGACATGTTTCAGATAAGAACGCAGACAATACAATAGAAACAAACAAAAAAAGAAAACTAAAAGCTGACGAAAAAATTGCATCTATGGGACAAACACAACACTCAAATGTACAAGACGGTTACGGAGAGGACATTATACCTACAGACGACCACATTGAATTTCCACTATCTTTAGGTTGGATTCACGGTAAAGTAATACAGTGCAGATGGTATGACCTCGAATTCACTGACGACCAAAAACCAGTCATTCTACCATATCCACCAATGTTTTTTTGGACTAACACCAGGAAAGACGATATATATAACAGATCATTAGACGTTTTAAAAAGTGCTAATTCCATGACTATATGTTTGAACTTTTATGACTTTAAATTCAAAATTACTAACCAAGCTACTTTACGCAAAAGACTACTGACACAAGGATCAACCTCCTATACTACATATGATTTTGAAACTAGTCAAAACTTAATGGTTATTACAGCCCTTAGAAAATACGTGGAGGGCAATTTCACTAAAGACAATATGATCTTCCCTTGGAAAAGAGGCACAACAGATATAACCCAATCTTCAGAATATACAGACGACTATAAATACGAAGAA
This sequence comes from Timema cristinae, assembly GCA_039000515.1. Lineage (NCBI taxonomy): Eukaryota > Metazoa > Arthropoda > Insecta > Phasmatodea > Timematidae > Timema > Timema cristinae. The sequence continues at coordinate 1,141 of JBCFYV010004294.1, read as the reverse complement.
ATTGCAACAGGTCATACTAAAACATTTCACATAGAATCGCAAAATCCTACAATGGGAAGATACTATGACGGAATAGACCTTTCAAAAGAAGGACTATGGAACATGATACCTGGAATTGACGGACTGCACGTTAACACTACACAATGGCCGATAGCTTCTGCACCTGAAGCATACATAGCAAGAATGCAAATTAGAAACTACGTAAGCAGACCGGCTATATATCTACAATCACCCAAAATTAAATCTGAAGACGGAACCATGAAATTTTCTTACAGAATCAAATTCGAATCTTGCTTCAGCTGGTCTGGACCATTACTCAACTCAAATCCTGACAACGACAACACCTTCGCTAAAGACACATTTCAACTACCTCAAGGACAACTATCAGCTGACAAAAAATCATTAAAAATTACATTTCTACCACACACTCTCACTTCATAAAATATGTACTAATGTGGAACTAACTCCTCGCCACTCTCTACGGAGAAAAAAGAGGGCCATGGCAGGGCCTTGGGGGAAGTTCCCAAGGCGCTCAACATGGATTTCTTATGTTTCAGATTCATACGTCCTCTCCACACATCCAATCCAAATTCCTTTGTAATATCCCCCAACCCCTCTCAGCCTGATGAGCCATCACACACGGAAGAGGGAGCTGTTCACAACACTGCCAGCCATCACTGCTAAACCTACATCACACCAATAACTTCGAGCAAAAAGGACTTAAAACCTCAAAATAATTGGCAGACTTGGAACTGTAACACACTTTTTTGCAAATGCTCTGAGTTTGAAATCTATGATTCCAGTTACATAGTAACTAATAACAGAGCAGTTACGCTGTAACTATTTGCAAAAAAGGGTGTTACAGTTCCAAGTCTGCCAATTATTTTGATGTTTTAAGTCCTTTTCACCCGCTACCTCCTCCGATAACTCTCTCTTCCCTCCCCCTCTAATCGGTTCCCGGTGTCCTCGACCCGAGTACACTCGCGACGACGTCCAGCCCAGCGAACAACAGCAAGCACCGGAGCCTAAGCGCCCCCCGACCGCTTCCATCAACTGGGACGCCCTGCAGTGGGATTTCGCAGAGATCCTCCGACAATAAGAGTGTTACAGAACCAAAACGTAACAGGCTTGCCACGGCATC